>JANAVB010029619.1:3419462-3563348 GCA_029216955.1 Iris pallida
AAAGGAGGAAAAGATACATAATCACAGACGATTTGCATGTAAGGCCATTCTATTCCATGGAGTCTGCGTTGTCTATTTTCCGAAAGCATGGGATCATAGAATTGAAGACAGTTGAGACCAAGACTGTAAACATTGGCCACGATGAGGTTAGTGATTTATGTAACCAAATGTAGTAATCTTGTAATTTAAAGTTGGAAGAACATGCAAGTAGCCTTATAGTTGCTGCCTCACCAGTCGAATGACTTAATTGCCAAGTATCGAAACGAATGGCTCAGAACACAACCCAAATTCATTCTAGCATATATTAGTGAGTTCATCTTGATTTTGTTACGTCCTTCAGATACTATATACGATAAGAACATAGATGATTCACACTAATGTATGCTAGAATGAATCTTGGCTTGTGTTCTGAGCCATCCGTTCTGATCAAGCATCTTCCTTCTTCTCTCCTCCACATGGCTCTGAACCAATCTGCTCCTCCCTACTTCCCTTCTTTTTATTTGACTCTCTCAGCCACATATGACATCCAGCTCAAGTGTAGAGTCGGGGGAGAAGAAGTGGGCAGGAAGAGGAAGGGGAAGCAGCACAGCCGACAGCATGACCCGAAGGAAGTACAGAGGTTCTCCTACGGCTGTTGAAGAAAACCTCTGTACTTCCTCCGGGTCATGCCGCCGGCTGTGCTGCCTCCCCCTCCTCTTCCTGCCCTTCTTCTCCCCCGACTCTACACTTGAGCTGGATATC
The DNA here is from genome assembly GCA_029216955.1 of Iris pallida. NCBI lineage: Eukaryota > Viridiplantae > Streptophyta > Magnoliopsida > Asparagales > Iridaceae > Iris > Iris pallida. The sequence continues at coordinate 3,420,204 of JANAVB010029619.1, forward strand.
ATATGTAGCTGAGAGAGTCAAATAAAAAGAAGAAAAGTAGGGAGCAGATTGGTTCAGAGCCATGGTGGAGAGAGAGAAGGAAGATGCTTGATCAGAACGGATGGCTCAGAACACAAGCCAAGATTCATTCTAGCATACATTAGTGTGAATCATCTATGTTCTTATCGTATATAGTATCTGAAGGACGTAACAGAATCAAGATGAACTCACTAATGTAATACTAAGACATCATCTACTACTATATAAGATATAGTGATAGGTTGTCGTATCATCATTGCCGAGGGATGAGGGTTGGAGGACAGGCAACTTATCTACGGCTACATAGTTTCTGCCTCGCCAGTCGAATGGCTGCAGGGACTATGTCCTGATCACCATGTCATACCGTAGATCAAATGCAATGGAGCTGGAGCCAAATACAGAAACCAAAATACAGAATCAAATCCCTGAGACGGATGGCTCAGAACACAACCAACCAGAGGATACTCTGAGAGATCCATCTGAGTAGGACGTATACTCTGAGAGATCACCTTTACAAGAATGATATCAGTAGTGGGATTGAGTGCTGGAGGGGATATTATCAGAGTATATGTCCTACTCAGATGGGTCTCTCACCGTTACTATTTTTTCTGACAGCATGGTGGATGTGCTCCGTCAACAGAATCTGGCTCCGAGCCAAACTTTGCCCCGGAGCTCAAGTGGACATCCTTCGTGTGAGCTCGAGTGAGAGGTTCCTGACAGCATGGTGGTCTCCTTTGTCAAAGTATCCGTGCTCGTCCCACAACCAATATGGATGAGCACGAATACTTGACAAATGAGACCACCATGCTGCCAGGAACCTCTCACTCGAGCTCTACACGAAGGATGTCTACTTGAGCTTCGGGGCAAATTTTGGCTCGAGCAAGATTCTGTTGACGGAGCACATCCACCATGCTGTCAGAAAAATAGTAACGGTGGGAGACCCATCTGAGTAGGACGTATACTCTGATAATATCTCCTCCAGCACTCAATCCCACTTCTGATATCATTCTTGTAATTGTGATCTCTCAGAGTATACGTCATACTGAGATGGATCTAGTATTCTCTCTTGTTGGTTATCGTATCATCATTGCCGAGGGATGAGGGTCGGAGGACAGTACAAATAGTCTAATACAAAATAGTCCAATACAAATAGTCTAATACAAAAACAATCCAATACAAATAGTCCAATACAAATAAGTACTAATAGCTATGAAACCACGCTGCTCACAGCAAATGCTCAGTGATACGTTCACGCAACCACCTCGAAAAGCGAGATTTTTGGCGTGAGGAGAGCTGTCGTCCATTGTAAGGATTGCTGAAGTCCTCTCGGTCTCACTAGCTACCGGTGCTGGATGAATAGAATCCCGGTCTCACTAGCAACCGGTACCACTTTCTCCTTAACTGTAGGAGGAGCCACCTCAGCATTCACTGTTTTCCGCAAACGACGTGCCGCTCATCGGGTCATGGGTGCCATCTGGTAAGATCGATAGTCACAAATAATATAATTGTAACATAAGCAAGCTAAGTAAAGGAACCATCATGTAATTTGAGTACATTTTTGAAAGCCGATAAAGTATAAAAATTTGATTTTTTGTCAAGTGTGAGAACGGATGGCTCAGAAGACAACCCAAGATTCATTCAAGCATATTAGTGTGAATCATCTATGTTCTGTACATATGGTGTATATGTTCTTATCGTATCTAGTATCTGAAGAACGTAACAGAATCAAGATGAACTCACATAATCTAATACTAAGACATCATCTACTACATATAAGATATAGTGATAGGTTGTCGTATCATCATTGCCGAGGGATGAGGGTCGGAAGACAGTCAACTTTATCTACGACTACATAGTTTCTGCCTCGCCATCGAATGGCTGCAGGTACTATGTCCGGATCACCATGTCGTACCGTAGTTCAAATGGAGCTGGAACTGGAGCCAAAATACAGTACTACTTCACCATGTCGTACCATTTTACTCTCTCTCTCTCTCCCCCTCCCTCTCGTCGCTCTCACTCTCTCCGGCGCTCTCACACTACTAATTCCTATGTGTTTTAAGTGTGAGAACGGATGGCTCAGAACACAACCCAAGATTCATTCTAGCATACATTAGTGTGAATCATCTATATCTGTATACATATCGTGTAGTATGTTAACCTTATCGTATCTAGTATCTGAAGGACGTACGTAACAAATCAAGATAACTCACTAATGTAATACTAAGACATCATCTACTACTATATAATATAGATAGGTTGTCGTATCATCATTGCCGAGGGATGAGGGTCGGAGGACAGGCAACTTTATCTACGGCAACATAGTTTCTGCCTCGCCAGTCGAATGGCTGCAGGGAATATCCGTCACCATGTCGTACCGTAGATTAATGCAATTAATGGAGCTGGAAATATCCGTCGCTAACCGGTAACTAGTCCGTCGCTAACTGAGATTGTCACATACACATATGTATATCACAGCTAGATGTATAGATATATACATCTATACAGAAGCACACAACTGATAGAACTCGCACTGTCCTTGAGACAGTGAACATATACACCATGAATCCAAACCCCATATATATCACATTTACTAATCCAACACTACCAAACTAATGGAACACCCAATATGGATAACCATTCTTTAGCCAATATATAACTCAGATGAATTTGAGAAGCAAGCCACCCGCCGCCTCCGACCAAAGTCCGTCGCCCCAAGCCCGTCGCCCAGTAGTTTGGTTGCATATATATATGAAGAGTGCTTATGGTGTGCGTCGGTTGCAAATAGCCCCGACGCACCCGCCCCAAGCCAGCCGCCCACGCCTGACGTCGCCGCCCCAAGCCCACCGCGCCCAGCCCCCGACCCAAGCCAGCCGCCCAGCCCCCGACGCCCCCGCCCCAAGCCAGCCGCCCAGCCCCCGACGCCGCCGCCCCAAGCCCACCGCCCAGCCCCCGACCCAAGCCAGCCGCCCAGCCCCCGATGCCGCTGCCCCAAGCCCACCGCCCAGACCCCGACGCCCCCGCCTAAGCCCACCGCCCAGACCCCGAACCAAGCAAGCCGCCCAGCCCCACGCCCCAACCCCAAGCCTGCCTCCCAGACCCCGACGCCCCCACCCCAGCCCACCGCCTAGTCCCCGACCCAAGCCAGCCGCCCAGCCCCCGACGCCCCAACCCCAAGCCCGCCTCCCAGACCCCGACGCCCCCGCCCAGCCCCCGACGCCCCACCCCAAGCCCGCCTCCAGACCCCGACGCCCCCGCCCCAAGCCCACCGCCCAGACCCCGACCCAAGCCAGCCGCCCAGCCCCCGACGCCCAGCCCCAAGCCCGCCGCCCATCCCCCACCCCCAGCCCCACCGCCGCCCAGCCCCCACGCCTCTGCCCAAGCCACCGCCCAGCCCCCGACCAGCCAGCCGCCAAGCCCGGACGGCCTAGTCCCAAGCGCGCCGCCCAGCCCCTATACGACACCGTGGAGAGAGAGAGAGAGAGAGAGAGAAGGGGTTACCTTCGGGAGAGAGAGAGGAGAGACCCAACGCCGACGACGACACCGACGTCGATCACCGAAGCCGACACCGGTGAAAGAGAGAGAGAGAGAGAGAGAGAGAGAGAGAGTGAATTTGGGAGGAATGCAAAAAGTTCTTCCCGCCGTTCCATTTAAAGTCTGGAACGTTCATATAGCGACGGACGAGCGACTGGTAATAAGCCGTCGCCCATCAGTCGCCTTTTTTGATAAGTGCCGACTGAAGTTCCGTCGCTAAGTCGTCGCAAAAGTTCCGCCAATTTCCTACACAATTCCTGCCAAATAATCGACTATGTAGCGACGAAGGTAAATCCGTCGCTATAACACCGACAGTCTAGCGACGGATGTGCGACCTTTCCTCCCCCTAAATTAAAATAAAATGGCAAAGGCTTGTAGTCGAAATCAGTCGCTGAGCGGCCACGAAACCGTCGCTAATACCGACGAAAAAATTCTGTCGCTAAAAAGCCGTCGCTAAATGAGTGTATTTTGGTAGTGCCTTGAAATATTTTGATGCATTCATAACTTAAATATTCCCTCTAATACTTCTTACTTGCCAAGGTAATCCTTCTATCCACGTATACCTACGGGACATATACTAGTGCTAATCGTCTTCCTAACCTTTATCAAGCACAAAAAATAAGGTTACGCTAGAAGGGATCAGGCAGGATACAATCAAACAGTCAAACGAGAGTTCGAAAAGGAATCAAGAAGGTGATCAAGCATGTGGTTGAGATCCTAATTTTTAATCCTAGATGCAGGCTTGCTTGGTACAACGAAGTAAGCAAGCAATATTTTTGACCTGCATGGGCCACCACAAAAATTATAATTCACAGTCCCAATATACATAGGATTAGGAATACGAAACAAGTAAGTTGTATATATACGTAGGCTACGCCAATATATGGATACCATGTATACATACATAAGCTCTATATGTAGTTATTACAAAATAGTCAGGGGCACACTATACCTCATCTATAGAAAGTAAAGAATCTTAATCAATTAAATTAATAGAATAAATATATCAATGTTAAGGAAAGTAATAGCGGGTAGAGACAAATCCACCACCAAGTGTTAAGTATAGAAATAATAAAAATAACTAAATATTCCATCTGGTGGAGAATTAAGGGTCATCGAAAGACAAGACCTCTCGATAATGAGAGAAGAATCTGTTCTGGCCAGTACTCCTGCGAAAGTCATGAACATCTACACCTGGAGATGTCACCATGTCCTTAGAGGGACGTAACAAGATACATAATAACATGCCAAAAACTAAAAATGTAAATACAACACAACTGACTCCTAACCGTCTATGTCAGATGCACTTTGAGGACATTGTTCCACGTAGGTGCTTTAGGATCAGTAAAAGAAAATAAAATGGTGGCGTAAGTAGTGCTCATCCGAGTCACTATCGACCTATAAGTGAATGTGTGTGTGTGTAAAAATAAATAATAGCCCCTACGCTAATAGTTGACCCCTTCCTTCCCATGATACTATATCGTCTCCACAATACACAAACATGCATCGTCTCCATGCCACAGATTTATCCTTAATAGCTACCAAGCTTTTAATATGCATATCTATTAGCAGTTATAACTTATCGTACGGCATGTAAGCGCTAATGTGCGGTCGGTTCGTAAGTCTGAATATATATGCAATAGCGACTCGTGGCACACATGTGTCAAGGCCAATGAATGCGGCACAAACATAGGACAATCCCTTAACTCTAGGACAATGTGCATAAATAAATATAAGTAATTAATTAAATATCATAAATGCAATATACTGAAATAAACTATAAAATCAGGAATTATAGTGATTGTACTTACTTGGTGGTAGTGCAATGATCTGACAACGTCCATATTAGGCCAAATAACCAGAGTTAGTATGAAAAAGTTTGAATACACATGGAAATAGAAAATGTGTTGTAGGAACGTTAAGCACCTCTAGAGGAGGGATAAATAGAGTACGTGTGTATAGTAGAATGATAATCACCAACTAAAAATATTCTAGGTAGTATCACAGGTATAGAGTAATGAGCAAACTATGAAATTAAAATAAGAGAGTAAAGAGCATCAGAAAAGCAAACTCATGACACAGTCATGTATTTTAGTTTTTCTCTGAAAGGACTACTCCAGTCTCGAGTACTCTTTCTCGATATTAATCCACTATGGTACAAGTTTAACCGAGCGCTTGCAGCTCCTTACAACACGAGTTTTCGTCTGAAGGACTCGCAACTTCAACTTAGGCAAACTTTGAAAATTGAACATTTTCGAAAAGCCTTTTTTACAACTCGAACAACCAAACTCTATATTAAAACGAAATGGCCCTTGGCTTGGCTAGGAGTCGTTAAGGCTAGATATAAAGTGAATAGCTCTGAAATGCTTTTAAAAAGAGAGAGAGAGAGGAATGAATGAATGATTTGGAATAGAAAGTTCTCCTCGATTTAGCATTTTTAGGGCAGAACTCGGCATGAGTTCGAGTACATAAATTTTGTAATTCGAAAGTGGTTACAGATATTCAGGAGGACCAAAATTGTTCTCAAAACAAACTAACAAAACTCGGACAGAGTTCAGGCCGAACTCGGGTAGAGTTCTCATATGAATATCCGCTCAAATATGTATGGACTTTTTGTATGGGTATTTGATATAGGATTGGGTATAGATTTAGTATAGGATGTGGGGTATATAGGTAGGCTTATTTTAGACTGTGGAGTTCAATAGGAAGCTAGTTGCCAATCCGATCAACCTTACATTTTTTAGACTCAATAAAAGAAAAAATACAAATAAATATAAAATAATTCTTGATTTTCATCTGTAGTTTTTGTATGAGACGGCGAGTAGTAGCTTGTTGGAAGTAGACGTTCTGTTCTTGTATATGTAATGTATTACTTGTGTATCGACCAAAGTTTATGTTGATTATCAAAATCAGGTGTGACTATGACCAATGGGCCAACAATCTCCCCCATTTTGATAATTGACAAACTTTGAGTTTATACCAAATAATATCAAAAATAACTTGAAAAAAATATATGTATACCTCTAGTTTGGTACTTGGCGCATTTGTTTTTTACTTTTGGTATATACCTTCTTCCGCTTTGTCATTTGTTCAAAATAAAAGCTCCCCCGCAAATAGTGAGCAAAATAACATAAGAAAGAAGACAAGATCATACCAAAACGATAGATAAATAAACATGGCCAACAATAACTGCATAGTAGAATATGGTAGAAATCACTAAACTCAGTAGCATAATCATGCAAGTACATAAACTCATGAAATATGGAAGCCTAAAAGAGACTTTACCATAACTAGTGCATAAAAATAAAATCTACTAAAAACTGCTACTTGATCATCATCGTCATCAGATACAAACCCAAAAGCCTATATGCACATCAACTCGCATCATACCAAAACGAAGTAGCGTCGAGCCTGACGATCCTCAAACCTGGGTCCATCGAAGTTCGGATGGCAAAGAATCGGAGTGGGACCAGAGGGATGATGAGCTAGGGTCCACTAAATATTACTATATCGTTTCGCAGAGTCTGGAACTAGTATGTCAGAAGGTAATCAGTATCTCGCTGATGAATGTGCTCTTCCTGATAGCACTCATCCTCCATAATACAACAGGCCTCAATTCGTGCATAGAGTTGATCGATGTGTGTGCAGGGGGCATCAGCAGAAGGGCCTTAGTAGGAGGGGCTGGTGTAGGTTGAGGAGCCTGAGCAGGTGGAATGCCTCTAGCACCAATTACATGAGGAATGAAAAGGAAACCTAAGGGACCTATGAAGCTCAGATGGCATACCATCGATATGACAGGAATTCAAGGGATGTTGTACCTACAAAGATGATAGAAAAACCATAGGATAGATGAGGTTACGACCTGCCTTCATGCATTGTATATGGCTGACATCATGGTTTTGGAAAGACTGAAAGGAATTCCAAAATAAATATGGTACATGCCGGACAGCTCCAAATACGTGATCTCATCAATAGATCCCAGTTTGGGTAAGATAGATATGGTAATGCGATAAAGCTTATAGAAATGTTGGTTCAGTAACGTGACATGAGCCGTCCCTGGGGTTTAGGATTCGGAGCACACATCGCGTCCTTGAAAGTCTCTAAGTCTAGATCGAGACAAAATTGGACTTTGGTAATGTCGACTAGCGCATCTCCAGTGTTGGAAACCTAGAGCCATTCGTTTAAGTCGTCATCATCAAATTCTATTTCGGTCCGACAGACTGAGGAATCCATTATACCATGCAAATATTATAAGTTACAATAAAAACATCCAAATGGCATTGCCGTATATTGGATTGGAAATTTTTACAAATTCGCGTAGGTTAAATATCTCAGGTAACTAAACCAAACTGACGTGTCGCTTTGGACAACGTTCGCAAGCGCAGATATCTCCAAAGTAAAAGACATCCAGTTCTGGCGTACATATAGCCGTAGCTCCGTGTCAGAATCTCAGCGTAACTAAGAGAGGCTGTAACTCAGGAAACAGGGCTCCTCTCCGAATAAATGTATAACATATATAAAGTATAAGTGCACAGCATGGCCCATGCAAGTAGTTATTGTCTTCAACTCTCAGAATCAATAAGTTGCATCAACAACTTACCGTTCTGACCTCTATCTAGACGACAATCCTATGACACATCTAAAAAAAATAAAATGACAACCACCAATCTTATCCTACAAGTATCAGGAAAGCTATTCAATAAGAAAATCTAGCACGGGTATCAGAAATCATATGTGTCAATCATGTCTCATATCCTACAGGTCTCAATGGAAATAAAATTCATAAATCTCAAGCAAGATCAATATATCAATACTAGACAACTTTACAGTTGAATGCACCCGAATATAATCCAGAATCCCGTATTGATATAACTACTAAGGTCCAAGACAATAATAAATAACAAAAAAAGAACAAAGATAGAACATGAACTGAACAATAGCAGGTGCACTTGCCTGATTCTGCAGTGTGAAGATGAAAGGTAGCCCTCGTGTCCACGCCTCCGGAATCCAATGCTCCTAAATAATTAATTAACTAGTTTAAGTATTTAATCATAAAACTTACAATATATTACGAGAGTAACTATATCCAAATATATCATAAAGCCACTTAGATTCATACTCAATAACTCATACATTCCATGAGACGCCGGGACCTAGTTTTACTGTTTTCGACTTCCAAAATTGTCGGTTATGCCCCTACTTCGAGTGTATGTCTAAAAATAATCTAAAATCATAAAAATAATAAATTTAATTTATTTTACACAGAAATAAGCTCTAAATTCCAGATTTGGAATTCTAAGAAAAATTTATGACTATTCGACTTCTATGTTGGGTAGTCTACCGGAAACGTGTCCGGAACATCATCAACTACCCAATGTGGCTTAATATGTTAAATAAAATATTAAAAAAGAATTACTATAAATTATTTCTCAGAAAATAAACTTACTATTGGTCATCAACTTAATCCCTAATTTATAGCCTTTCTAGGTCAGCATTTCACCCGAAAAGTCAGTATTTTGACCCATATTTTTTCGAACAGATTGAAGATGATAAAATCATGAAAAATTGCTTAGAAATCATATTTTATATTAATAAACCTACACTAGATTTAGTTTTAAAAATACAACAAAAAATAGAGTTCCTTCACAACGGTGCTAAAAATCAACGTTATCGAAACTCGATTTCTCAACAATTCTAGATACACCTTCTAGAGACGAAATATATGATAAAAGGGATCAAAATCTAATTTTTAGGAAATTAATCTCAGATTTTCTATAGAATTATAATCGTAAGATTTGATATGGAAAAAGATAGAATTTACCGAAATCCTTTGCTAGAAGGCTTGTGGGTGCTCCTCTTTGCCAAAAATCCCAACTTTCTCACCTTACTTGCTTGCTAACCCCTTCTAGATGGGTTGAAGAAGATGGCAATGATGGTTTGATGGGTTTGATGGTGAAGATGGGGTCTTTTGAAGGTTTAATGGTGTTTGGGTGAAGAGATGGTGTAAAGAGAGACTTTGAGTGGGAGGAGATGATTGGTAGGTGTGTGGAGGGAGAGGATGATGAATGAGAGGGGAGAGGTTGCTAATTTTGGAATTTTAGGGAAGGAGCTGCTCTTGGGTGGTAAATGAGAGTTTTTGGTGTTTGGGTTAGTGTTTTGATGAAGATATATATATATATATATATATATATATATATATATATATATATATATATATATATATATATATATATATATATATATATATATATATAGGTTGGGTTTACATGTGTAGGAGGGTGTTTCCATTCATGGCATGGCCGGCCAATATAGGGGCTGATTTTTGGACGAAAATTATATGGGGGCTACTCTTGGTCAGCCTTGGTCAGGTGGTTAGGTTTTAGTGGGTTGGTTGGGTAGTTAGTTATGCTAAGGACTTAAATAGATATATCCTTATATAGAACCTTCTATCCTTTGAGCCAAAATAATTCTAAAAATCTGAATATATATAAAAAAAATATATATTTTATTAATTTATTTTAATGCCCAACATGTCTACATCGATTTGGATTTGGCTTGGAAGAAGTTCGGGAAGGTTTGGTGCAATCGGTCTCCTAAAAAGTCATAAAGGCTTATATGACTAATTAATTAATCAAAATATGACTTGGGCCACAACTTGAATTGTTAACATGCAAGGGACTAAAATATGATATGTCATCCCTACCATGGCTAGTATACTAGTCATGGCACCCTACTACACTAGGCATGCCATACTTTCTAGTCAACATGCATATCCAAACTCAACCACGAGTATGGCCCTTTTTATATAATAAAAATAATTAAAAATAATTAAAATAATTAAAATCTAATAAAATATATTTAATCTAATTAAATATTCTTTTAAAATTTTGAGGGGTTTTACAAGACCCATTTATAGTCTTTTCGGTGTTCAATTCATTTTGAATAATTTTTGGACCAAAATCTAGCCTACCCAACTTAGTAGTGCCTATCTAGGGTTGCCAAAATCAATTAGAGATATATTTAACTAATTTTTAGACATTTAATAAGTCTACATGTATTAAACCCATGTATTTTGACTCAATCTTCCACCTTTCCAAATATGGAAATCCACTAATCCACCTTGCCATATTAGTTGATTGGTCGACCAAATCTCTACCAAAAATCCAAACCTCCTCCGTATTAATCCTAACTTATATGAGGTCAAAACCTTATATATTAAACTCCTAAAAATAGCCACCCCCTAGTGCCCACCTTGCAAATCCTGAAACTGCATTCAGCCTGGACCCTCGAAGACACCTTGTAGCGTAACGACAGTTTTGACCCCTTTTTGACCTTCCATGATGCTCCAAATTATTGTTACAAAGCTAACGTGACCCTCTAAAATTCTATTAAACACACACATGTCCACAACTCCTTCTAGTATACCAAAATAGTCCTAGAAGTTTGCCAATTCTAGCAACATAATTTTGTACGAACCAGCAGGTTGGTCATCTTCTCCGATGAGTTTTATCTACTTTTTCCATCTATTTCTCCGAAACCAAAAATAATTGATATTTCTATGTGTCTATTTTGATATCCAATTTCTAACTCACATTATTTCACTCGGTTTGCCCGTGGCGTCTGTTACACTAAAGTTGGTCCAGATTTGACCAATTTTGGTGCGAGGATCTTTCACACGACTTCTGCATCGGTTTGATTTCGAACAAATTATTGATAATATCTCTAACATCACTCTTAATCATCTAGTAATATTTATTGTTCATATGTACAAGTATTTCATGCATTTAAGGTATTGTTTTTATGATACTAGTTTTACGGACACCGAAAAGTCCATCGTAACCTGACTACTTGATCTCTAAACTTCATAAGAGTTTAATATGATTTAATCTGATTGTTGAGATAGAAAATCATATTTTTTTAATTTATTTGATTATTTCCAGAATATAAATTTTCTATACTTTATGTCGATTCTCTTTCCAAATTGGAACCCCGTATGGCATAGTTGTGTAATTTTTGAACTAGTTTGTGTTGGACTTATTTTTTCTAAAATATTTATATATAAATATATTCAGAAAATTATTTTTAAAGAAATAAAATTATATTTTTAGGGATTTAAATATTTTTTCTAAAATAACATGGTGCTATATATAGTAGCATTGATGGTATATGGTTAACTGTTATTTGGTTGTTGACTAGTTGTACCTATATATATATGTGACACTTTTGTGTAATTTTGACATCAATTCCTATTAATTCTTAAATTACTTAGATTTATTTTAGAATTTAAATGTATTAGTTTAATATTTATTTGGTTTCGATTTAATTGACAAGTTGGCATATCAAGCCAATAATAATATTTAGTCAAAGTGCATTTTTCTATAAATATCATGATTATATTATTATTAAATATCTTTAAAAAATATTCCAGAATTTATAATTACTATTTTTAGTCCATACAAATACTACTTTATCTAATAGCATGATTACATGTGTATGTGGAATAGCTAAATATGTATATTCACTTGTTTCACAAATATATATATATATATATATATATATATTATATATATATATATATATATATATATATATAATATATATATATATTATATATATATATATATATATATTTTATATTTGTATAAAAAAAAAAATATTTTATTTATAAATATATATATATATATATATATATAATAAAATATATATATATAATATATATATATTATATTATATATATTATGGTTGTATTAATTTAAATAATTTTCCAAAAATTTATATTATTATTTCATAGTTTAAAATAAATATTTTTATGTGAAGTATTATTTTATGTTGGTATGATACTTTATGTAGGGCGTACATATGTAGTTTATAAACTAGTTAGCTAGTATATGTAATAGACTCTATAAACAGTATGTATATTATGTATATGTGTTATCTCAGAATTAGTATTTTTAGTTTATTTATATTTTAGGAGTTCGTGATCATTCGACTACAGCTGGAGACGGACTATGATTTATTTCCTTCCGAAGTTCTAGGTAAGATACCTTGCCATCATTGTTTGTTAAATATTTATGTCTATTCTTCTTTGTGTTGGTAGTAGTTATAGTGGTGTGCATCCGAATATGACTTAGGCAATATCGATGATGGCAACGATATAGGGGGGTGTGTGTGACTTAGTTGTGTAGAAGACGTTTTCCAAAAGTGTGTAACTTCCATGTCATGATACGTAGCAATACACGGCACTGTGAGTGATGGTTCATGTGTTGGCACAAGCTTCTGCATTCGGCTAGCTATCGGTACGAGAGGTTCGTGTGTTTGCATATAGAATTTAGATTGTCTAGTTTAGTAACTTATATTGAGATACGAGTTGTTCGAGTCATGATATGACTTGTACCATTCATGGGTGGAGAAGACTAGAAGTAGGCATATAGGACAGCCCCTTTAGACTTCTAATCTCTAGAGGAGACTATGGAGTCATGAGCCTCATAGTTCAATAGTTGCATGTTTGGCTCCTAGCTCATAGTTCATAGCATCGGCTCGTGATCTGACATCATCTTCGACATGTATTCACATAGTAAGGTGAGATGATGTACTTATCCCGAACCATAGTATGGGATAATGTCTTATCACGGAATAGTGGACCACACCTTGTCCTTGTTTGGTTGTAGGTGTGGTTCACTGTTTCGACGATGAGATAGTGGACCATGTGGTGGTTCAGGATATTCATTTAATTTCTATTATGGCATGGGATAGTGTCTTATCGTAGAATAGTATGCCACATCTTGTCCTTGTTTGGTTGTACGGGTGGTTCGCTACTTCGATTATGGAATACTAGACCGTGTTGTGATCCGAACTATTTATTTGATGTTTAGATTTATTTAGTGATATTATGGCATGTTCCTGCTGTATCTTGTTATGTCCCTCTGAGGACCTGGTGATCTCTCCAGGTTATTGCGAGTACTTATAGATAGTATAGACGTATGTTTGTTTCTTCATGCTTCAGGTACTGCTTGTAGTATTATTTCATCATTCTTCTGTGCTTTATCTATTTCTTATCATCATATACTCTGTTTATTAGCCTAACTTTGCAAACTTATTTTTGTCTCTAGTTTGTTTGAATATGTGTATTATAGGGCGGCCGACTATATTACGTATCGTCATGCTTGTTTTATTTACTTATATGTGAATTAAGATATAATTTGATAACATAGGTTTAGTACACTTTTTCAACGTAGTGAATCTAGCGTAAGTCCATTAAATTGAAAACTTATTCTAGATCGTATTAGCTAGCATGCTTGCGTACCTAGTCCATTTATTTTGGACTGGGGCATGACACATTGTCAAACTTTTCATGCTACAGCTTGGGATCTTGCTTTAGGCCATACCGAGATTTATCAACCTACAGACTTTCTTCAAGATCCTGAATGACAATTTCTTTTAGTTATTGCATGTAATCTCTTCTTTCAATTTCCTATTCAAAAATTGTCTTGAAATCCATCTGATGAATAATCAGCTTATGAATAGTAGCTAGGATAATCAGCATCCTGATAATTGACATCCTCGCCACTGGGGCATATGTGTCAAATTAGTCAGTATCTTGCTTCTGGAAAAAAAAACCTTGGCTACCAGCCTAGCCATGAACTAATCAATGGCTCCATCATGCCTTATATTCTTCTTGAAGATCCATTTGTCTGATGGGTTTAGCTCCTTCAGGCAAATTTAGCTAACACCCAACTGTTATTGGATGTTATGGCGTCAATCTCATTATTGATTGTCTCCTCCTAGAAGACCGCGTCTCTGGTTTTTATCGCATCATCACAGGTAAGTGGTCAACTTTCACACGATAGGTAATAAAGTCTTCTCGAGTCTTTCGGTCTCCTCACTCGCTTTGTTGACTTCTTAATGATTACTAGCTTAGCAACTACTGGTTCAAGCGTTGTCTCTTCAACGACAATATCCTTTTGGACTACATCATCTTTGGAAGTACTTGCTTCTTCGGAGCCAATAATAGTATGAAACATCTGCGAGAATAATGTTCTTGTCTCTAGCAAACTTGTCTTCAAAGAATTCCGTATTCTGAGACTCAATCATATGATTTGATTCAATATCAAAGGACCTTCGAGCATTGCTTTCAACAGCATATCCTAGAAATATGGTCTTCATAGTCCTTGTCTTCAACTTCTGAATTATGATATCCGAAAGCTTCATATACGCCAGACATCCCTACACTCTTCATCATCTCTGCTAGCGTCATGTTCTTCCTTTCTGTAACTCCATTAGATTGGAGAAAATGGAACAATCGTTCCATTTGATAATTACATCTTCTTTATAAAATGATGCGAATTTTAAGAGAATGATACTCTCCACCTCGATTACTTCTGAGTCTCTTGAGCTGTTGATCGGTCTGACGTTTATCTTTAGCATGAGTCCTTTAACTTCTCGAACGTTTCATACGACACATTAATGCATACTTTGAGAATTATCGTTGAAAACTTCATCTTGATCTTTGTGGAGAATTACTAGAAGTTATAAATATCTAAGTGCGCCAACTCTAGAAGATCTGTACTTTGGTTCAATCGTTTGAGCATCTTTTTGATAGTCTTTGTCTGTGAACAGACTTCACATTCCTCCACCTCCCTACCCCCACACTTGGAGACAGGACCTAGACTATACTATTTTAATACTATTACATTGTAATATCCTAGTCTATTATACCATAACTCAATAAAGAAATTACATTGACATTATCACAAGAAGTTATAAGCAAAAGTTTGAACATCCCTTCGATGTTGAAAGCCTTTTCAAAGCATGTTCCTTGCCATGTCATCAACATCTATCCAACATATATGTTCATCCTCAAGCCTGTATGGTACCACAGACTTTCTGACATCGGGTCCTTAGAAATCATTGGTATGTGTTATGCGCACTCCAATGTCAATGACTTTTCGGAAGTCAATTCCAGTACCACTGGCCCGATCTCCTGATCTTCCGCTTGAGACTTGTTCGCCATCGAGACCTTCTTTAAAGATAGGATCATCCTTCGTGAACATCTCCTTCTTAGAGCATATATGGCTAGATGTACCAGTGTCCACCCACCAGTTAGTAACCATGTTAGATAACTCAACATGCACAGTCATAGCAGCCAAGTTAAGTAATCAAAGCAACCAAGTTCAAACTATACCTTGCTATCTTGGTTTGGAATTGGATCTGAAATCCTCATTCAAATGGTCCTTCATGCCATAGTAGTAACAAACCTCATCAAAGTTGGGTTATTACACTCCTGGAGAACCTATGCGCAAATGGAGAAAAATCTATGCGCCAATTCAAGCATATCCCTATGCGCATAATCTAACATAACCCAAGCACATAATAAACAGACCCATGCGCATCATCTGAACAAACCTATGCCATAATTTGAAAAGAACCAATGCGCATAATCAGGTGTGTATATCATGTCGTGCATAGACTATGCGTAGATACAACTGTGCATAGGCCTAACAAACATCCATGAGTATAGACTGCATGCGAAAAACCATGCCATGCGTCAAGACTACCATGCTCAGAGAACGCCATGCACCGAGACCTGCCATGCGCAAACACTACCATGCGTAAAGACTGACATGTACAGAGAATGGTATGCGCAGAGACTGCCATACGCAAAGACTAGCGCATATACTTCTCACAAAAAAGATGCATGCGTATAGAGCTGATCTACAAGTGTATTAGACATCTTCATGCAACAACTTGCGCAAGTTGTAATCTCCATCCAATCACAACACTTGACAACTTTTGTGCAACGTTAATTCTAGATGAGTTGGCCCAAACACATATCCAACATTTGAAAACGAACCTCTTTCCTTATTCAAATGTTTGGAAGTGTTTGTCCATCAGTCTTTTCAAGTTTGTTAAAACTTGTCGAGAAGACTTGAATGGTTTTCTCCATCTTATTCGAATTTTATTTTGAGATTGTTAGTCCTGGGGTAGATCAAAGATGGTGGAACAAAGGCCAGGAACGGAGATTCACGCAAGACTCTATAGTTTGCTCTCTGTTTAATCATGATATTGTTGTCGAGATTCAGAGATTCAAATAAGAAACTTGCTCCATGGAAGAACTTGATTCCAACGAAGTTTGTTGAAATTCAGGTTACAAACTGACAATAACCAATCCCGTTCTTCCTTGCAAACACAATTGCAATTGAGATAAAGAGTATTACAAAATATAACTCATTCTTCCATGCAAACGTTGTGGTTATTAAGATAGAACGTTTACAAGTAGAAGAAGGAAGGAGAAGAAGATAGAATAAAAATTATTCTCGTTGGGGTGGGAAAGATCATCGTTGCACAAAGTAAAATTCGTCCACATACGATCTGCTTCCAGGAACCAGCAAGTTCATAAGAGAACTTCTGGAATGCTCATAGTCACCTCTGAGTGTGACTCGAACGGACTCCCTAGACTCCTTCAATCTCATTTTTAGTCCATCTCCAAAGGAGGCCTAAGGGCTATATTTACAGAGAAGGATGGAAATCCCATCTCCACTCCTAGCTGATGTGGGAATAAAATACCAACTCTTAAAAAACAAGATTGGTTTTCCAAATCCAACAATCAACGAAGTCATGCGCCAGCACTGTCTGCACATATGTGCGCAGCAATACACCAGAAGCTACTCATGCACCCACATGCCTACCAGCACAGCAACTCATGCGCACTTACGTGCAGCAGTATAGCAGCACATGCGCGCATAGCCTGCTCATAGTCACATAGCGCCATAGCCTTTGCATTGTCCACGCATTGTTCGTGCAACGCCCGTGCATGCGACGTGCCAAGTATAAAGTGTACCATCAAAGAGCCACTTTGCGCCCTTCAGCCCTATTCGCTAAGTCCCTTTGGGGCTTAGCTCCAAAGTGAATTATCCTATGAGAGTGACAAAAAGCATAAATGCTTCTTTGAGGAATTTAAACTTAATCCTACTAAGAAACTATCCCACTTGGCACCCACTACTTGGGTCACCCCATGTGCATCTCTCAACACCAAGCATGATATTATATTGGGATACCCACTTCGAGTGTTTTCCAATGTGGGGACTATCTTTCTAGCTCTTAAGGAGGAAAACCACCATGAGTATAAGGAAAACCTCCAACTCCTTCTTCTTTGAGTGATTTTGAAGGATTTTTTGTTTGATTATTCTTTTGTTTGATTTTCAAAACCCTAACCCTAGATTGTGTACAACAAATGCTTCATTATAAACCTTCCATTTAGTATGTCTGTAATTTCTATTTGTTTTGATTAATGATGAAATAGAACATGATTTATTTTTTGTTTTTGTTGTTTCAAATTTATTGACATATAATATGGCGTAATTTACTTTCACTAAGATGACAAGGTAGAAAACAAGGACGAACAAGAAAATACGAAGAAATGCACATTTTTGTTAAACATTGAAGGATATTTTATTTTATTTTGAGGGCTTATCAATTTTAATTTGAAAACGAGGAAGGGCATCGTTAAATATTGGAACAATGATCATTTTGGCACCTCTTAATTGAGTACATCTTGGTTTTGGGAAAGAAGCACGAAAACCTTTTCCCAAACTAGAGAGTACCTACGAGAGAACCGAGCAATACAACGCACGAACCAAACACCAAACACAATCCATACAGACACAGAGAATTTTTGATGTTGAAAACTCTTGTGGGAAAAACTACAGGACGATCGGAGTCCAACCCTTGAGAAGCCTTCACTCATAAAATAAAGGAGTACAGCCTCCACAAACTTCTCCAGATCCAATACGGATCCCCACAACACTTGGAAGCAAGAATAATTGATTACAAGGCTACGAAGAACAAAGACAACGAGTAGAGATTACCCGAACACGATCCTCCTTCGAAAACAGCCTTCAATCCTCCTTCTTCTCTCCCAAAGTTGCAATGGCACTCTTGCCTCTTTTCTCTCTATTTTTCTCAATATTGTGTTATGATTAAGGTTAGAACAAATCATGTATAAACCCCCTAATCCGCAGCAAAACCTGGACCATAGGATACGATCCAACAGTATAAAAAACCCTAAAATCAGCCTCAGCCTGCCGTCACAGAGTTTGGCCAGATCTCTGTGTTTTCAAGACAGAACAGTTCTGGAACCAAGGGGGCAGAGTTCGGCCAGAACTCTGTCTCCCCTGTTCCAGAAAGTACTCTGGTAGCTCCCGAGCTTCTTCTTCATCTCCGAATGGCCTAGTCACCTCCCCGAGCTTCTCTGACACACTGATGGGGATCGTCGCACTCTGGGGTCTTCTCCACATAGGTTGGGAACCCCACCCACTCCAATATTTCTCCCCCTTCACAACTATGTGGAGGAGGTCGTTATCCCGATGATCTGCCTGTAGAAGTCAAAATTTTCCCTTGGTAGAATCTTGGTGAACATATCTGCTCAGTTATCATTTGTATAAACCTTCTCAAGCTTCGCGTCCTGCTTCTCAACCACATCCCGTATCTAATGATACCGAGTCTTGATGTGCTTTGACCGACTATGAAAGGTATAATTCTTCATAAGGTGAATAGCGCTCTGGCTGTCGCAAAGCAAAATATACTACTCTTGCTTCAGCCCCATTTCCTGCAATAGCTTTTTTATCTACAGCAACTCCTTGCAAGTCTTCGTCGTCGTAATATACTATGTCTCTGTCGTGAACAAGGCAACACACTTCTGCAACCGCGATTACCACGATACCGCTCCTCTAGCAAACATCATCACATAGCCCAATGTCGATCGCCTCGTGTCTACATCTCCAGCCATATCAGCGTCGGTATATCCAACCAACTTCGGCTCATCACCACCAAAAGAAAGTCTCCAATCGGCAGTGCCTTGAAGGTATCATAGAATCCACTTAACCGCACTCCAATGTACTCTTCAAAGATTTGAAAAATACCTGCTAACCGTGCCAACTGCATGAGCGATGTCTGGCCTCGTACACACCATAGCATACATAAAGCTTCCTACAGCTAAGGCATATGAAACCCGCTCCATATCTTTTTTTTGTCCTCGGTAGATGGACACTGCTCCTTAGTGAGCTTAAAGTAGGCCGCAACTGTAGAAGCATGAAAAAGGAGGGATCTTGCTTTTAATCCCACATCGAAAAGGAGAAGAAGAGAGCTCTCATTCCACTCTATATATAGAGCCCTCTTGCCTCATTTGAAGAGGGCACCAAAAAAATAAACAAAGAAAAGGGAGCCCATTATCCAGGGAGCCCGTTCGAGCCACAAAAGTTGCAGTATTCTTCTGGGTTGGCTGCAAGTTCTTCACTCGCTGTCATGGCGAGGATAATTTGGAATCTGAGTACTATGCGCCCCATGGGCTGGTATGAAGAAGTCTAAGGCAGCGCGGGCCATGCATCCCAAACGTGCTATGCCAGCAGCAAGCCAGAAACATGCGCTCACAATCATGCGCGCTGCTGATGGTAAGTTGTACAAGGTCGACTCGAGTGCTGCGGCGCCGAGAACGAGCCGACCTTCAAAGTCCTTGTCTCACTTGGGCGCATCTACTGCGTGCACAATCAAGTCAAGTACGGCAAATCCAGTGGTCTTGAACTCCCGTGCCTCCTCTGGTTGTGCGTTTGAGGTCCGTTCAAGTTACTTCAAATGCTGTGGTTCCCCCACTACTGATCGGGATGCCTGTTTGGTATTAAATCAGGGGCACAGCACTCATTTAACCACCCCGGCGCTTGGCCTTACCATGCGTCTGAAGGGGGTGCGAAGGTGGCACTCTCCTCCAACGATCTGTGCAACGTGATCACTCACAAGCACCGATCAGGAGAGCCGACCAACAAGCATAATGCGCCCCTCATAGGGCACACTTGTGCTACGGTCGCCATCAACTGCTGCTACCGCAAGACAGTGGCTCCACCACCAAGGCAGTCTGTGTTCCAGCAGTTGCAACCTGTTGTACATGTCTCCCAGCGCATCACTCTGTCCCGTCAGAGTGAATCACTTCCTCGTCAACGCACAGGCGCATCTACCAGCCTGGGGCGCTTATCTTCTGAAGGAGTTCACCGTCAAAGCTTCTTCGAACAAGGAGAACCATCATCCACAGTACAACGTCTTGCCAAGGAGGAGGATCAGTCAAATCCATCTTCGTCGAGAAGTCGAGGGAGAGACAACAAAACTCTCTCAAACTGTTGCTATTCATAGGCCAGGGCAAATCAAACCCATGCACCAAGTGACAACCTTCAATGAAGACGTGTCACGAAGCAGATGTGCCGGCCAGATTATGCATCACACAGACGTGTCCCTCAACTTCAAGCGCATCACACAGACGCGCCTTTCAGTACCAAGCGCATCACAGGAGATGCGCCCCCATGCGTCCCCATACGCCTAGTGGAACGCCAACCGACGCGTCCACTCAGCTGTCCATCGAATGTCACAAACATTAAATGCTACTGACAGAGTTAGCAGCACGCCTCCCAAAGTCTGAACAGTCGGCAGCTTTTTCAGAAGACGAAGCATCGCCAACATCAGCATCATTATTACTTCCCTCCGACGGCTATGGCCACTCGACCACCCGCATGTGCCTCCGCGGCCATGCGCCCAAACCTGCATGCGCCTCAAAAGCTATGTGCCTCAGACCCTTCACTGATCCCTAAAGACAGAAGAAGAGTCTCCAGTTGAAGCTTTGCATGCGCCTCAAAAGCCATGCGCCCCAGACTCATCTCTGATCCCGAAAGACAGAAGAAAAGTCGCTCGCATGCGCCTCAAAAGCCATGCGCCCAGAACGGCTCGTGACTCCTAAAGGTCATGAGCCAAAATCTCATCATGCGCCCAATCCAAGGCGCATCCCACCAAATCATCCCCCCACCAAATCAGAGATCTCCGAGCCATGGGTCGACGACACGTGTCCTTTGACTCAACTCATCCAAGATCCCAGCAACAGAAAGATCTTCTCCTCTGCTACGTGCCGGCTCACAACAGCAGTATGAAGAATTCAACCCCGCGAGTAGGGCGCATCATCCATGCACCTCCATCAGCAATCTCCACGTGGCGTCCCCACGTACCGGCGCATCCTACATATGCGCGCATGAGCAGCCAACCTGCCCAGCTATAAATAGAGGGACCATTTTCTTCTGACACACACACAGACACAAAGAGAGACATACATACGAACAATCCAGACAGAGATCATCAGAGAGGCAGATACAGACACTCAACGTCTTCCTCCTCTCAACCAGCTCCAGCACCCGGAGCAATCTACACCTTCAGAGAACCGATAACCGTCGTCAGCCCGTCAACGGAGTCAACGCATTACCACTCACTCCATTGGCACTTAGGACCCAGACTAAACAAAAGTGTACTCCTAGGACTACATCTAAGTCCTATATTATAACACTGTTCTGTTTGTATTAAGATTTGCAATCAAACGATTTTAATGGCAAACAAGCTGGGGACTTCTTTCTCCTCTTTCGAGAAAGTCGTGTCACAGGCCGACGACGTGAAGGTGGGCTCCTCCCACAAGACGCTGGTCGTGTGCCTCAATCAACAGGCGTACGAGGAGTTCATTTCTGAAGGAAGCGCGAGTCCTTCGAAGCGGCTGCCGAAGCCGAAGAAGACCCGCCGTGTCTGGGTGCACAAGGTCGACGCCTCGGGCACCACCACTGAAGGGGATATGCCAATCCAGCCCTCCCTTCCTGCTGACGTTCTCAGCAACCAAGTTGCACCCACGGATGCAGCGCATCTCTCGGGGAAACGTGCGGCTGACCACGTTCCCCAGCCATCTGCCTCTCAGGCGAAGAAGATGCGTCGACGGAGCAGGGGCGTAGCCAAAGCCCCGCGCATCACCTTTGATGCGCCATAAAAAGTCTCTGTCTTTGACAGACTCACTCGCTGTAATGGCGAGGAGAATTTGGATGCTGAGTATTATGCGCCCCAGCGGGCTAGTATAAAGAAATCCAAGGCGGCACGGGCCATGCGCCACAAGCGTGCTATGCCAGCAGCAGGTCAGAGGCACGTGCTCACAATCACGTGTGCTGTCGATGGCAAGCTGTACAAGGTCGACTCAGGTGCTTCGGTACCAAAGACGAGTCGATCTTCAAAGTCCTCATCTCACTTGGGTGCATCCACTGCGTGCATAACCAAGTCGAGTGAGGCAGATTCAGTGGTCTTGAACTCCCGCGTCTCCTCTAGTTGTGCGTTTGAGGTCCGTTCAAGTCACTTCAAATGTTGTTGTTCTTCCACTACTGATCATGATGCCTGCTTGGTATTAGATCAGGGGGTACAGCACTCACCTGTCCGCCCCGGCATTTGGCCTTGCCATGTGCCTGAAGGGGGTGTGAGGGTAGCACTCTCCTCCAACGACCTGCGTAATGTGATCACTCACAAGCGCCGGTCAGGAGAGTCGACCAACAAGCACGATGAGCCTCTCACGGGGCATACTTGTGCGGTGGTCACTATCAACTGCTGTGGCAAGATGGCAGTACCACTAAGACAGTCAGTCTTCCAGCGGCTGCAGTCATCGACACCCCTCCGACATCGTCTCGGGACGAAGGTGTCAACAGAAGAGGAGCCAAGAGTTGCTTCATGCAATGTGGTCTACAACTCCTCATCTCTCCGGAAGGCGACTGGCAATTCGTCCAAAAGCCAACCGAGGAGAACCAAGGCAGCAGTCTCGACCTCTGGGGTGTTCGAAGGCACTCGATCGAAGAAGAAGTTCTTGGAGGAAGCTGGGGGTAGTCAGACCCTTGTTGAGCTTCCTTCCGAAGACGAAGATGTCCAAAGCACAGCTGCGGCGGATCTTCATCCTCGAGGCGAAGTCAGCCTCCCAGAAGCACCTCAAAACGAGGATGTCACCCAGGACATAGCTGGGGATAGAGACGAAGAGGCCCTTCAAGATGGAGCTGAGGACAATCAGGCCCTGGCAGATGCACCCGTCGAGAATGACCTCCAGAATGTGGCTGGGGGTGGCCAAGGAGAGGTGACTCCCCCACATGAAAGTGAGGCCGAGAGCGAAGCCTCAACCAATCCATCCACTCCTGGCCGTGTTAGGACAGTATACATGGCTGGGGATGATGCCGAGTCTGATGCACCACCGCAAGACATTGTTCAGCGCATAGACTCATTAGAGGGAGGACTCGAAACCCTCTCTGCCTCTATGCAAGCACTGACTCAAGCAGTGTTTGATATTCGGTCGACCTTGACCAGAACACCTTCAACCGGTCCCGACCCAGGAGTTAATGGGGAGTCGAGTGTACCCCTTCAACGGGCACCCTCCGACACAGAAGCACCTCGGACATCGGAACCTTCAAATGCTCCAGTTCAGATAGTCCCACCTTCCCTGACTCCTAGCTCCACGGAGGATGTGGTCGAAATGATCAAGGACCTGCGGGAGCGCTTCGAGTCCAAAAATAGGCAAGAGGAGCGCCAGAAGATGGGCATTCCCCAGCCTTATCCCCTCGAGTGGAACAAGGTGGTTTATCCTCCAAAATATAAACCACAAACACTCACACCATACGATGGGAAGGACTCTCCGTGTCGATACCTGACATATTTTCAGTCACAAACGGGGCATCTCCCAAAGGAGGACGCGCTCCTCACCAACATCTTTGTTGGGGCCCTAAAAGGGGTGGCGTATGACTGGTACTGCAGCCTCCCCGACAATTCTATATCGTCCTTCGACGACTTGATGCGCCTCTTCCTCGATCGCTTCTACGACGGCGGAAAGGACATGACGATGGCATCTCTCATAGAGATTCGCCAGAAGGAGAAAAAAACGGTTCGGGTGTTCATCGAACGCTTCCGACAAGCCTGCTTCAGGCTACCTCCAGGCATGCCAGAATATGCGCTCCTCTCCTCTTGCAGCATGAACATGCTGCCCACAGTGAAGCTCTGGCTCAACTCTACTCTCCCTCCCGACTGGAGCTCCCTCATCATCGAAGCTGAAGCCGCAGAAAAGAAGGCGGCCAATGCACGTCTTCTGGGTGTCAACTTCTCCGCCTTTGATGATGAGGGAAAAAAGTCAGCAGCCAACAACTCCGGGCGAGAAGCAAAGGGGAAACAGGCATTGACTGTTAATGCCTCGAAGGGCGCATCTGCGCCTACTCAGAAGCCTCCACTGGCACCGAGACCTAAGGAGGTGTATTCATTCAATGATGAAGACACCCTGCAACTCTTCGAAATACTGAAACAGGGTGACAAGATCAAGCTCCCGGACCCGAAGCGGCCCGATAAAGTTGGGAAAGTGGACAACCCGACGTACTGTCACTACCATCGGTTTGTCGGACACCCGACCAAGGACTGCTACATCCTCAAGAATTATATCCAGCGCATGATCAATGCTGATGTAATCTCCGTCGACTATGAAGAGAAGACGGTATCAGCCAATGTGGTGTCACTTCAGTTCGGCACCTTGCCGCCGACCACCACACAAGATGGCGTCGTCCCCATCCCTAAGGCGACAATGGAGATGGTGAACTTGCCACCTACCCGCAACAATGTGAGTGGACTCATCCCACTCACCACATCTCAAGGAGAGGTCCTCTGGGTTCACCCCGACCTCGTCTCCAAGGTGACTCAACCGGAGGTACGCTCTACCTCCAAATCAAAAGGCAGGAAGATCAAGTCTTGCCGTACGGTCTCTTCTTCAACAGAAGAGGCACTTCCAGTGCAAACGCGTGCACAACAGAACGCTCAGCCCGGTGAAGCTGCCGCCGAGGTGGTGCCTTCCGGCACAATCCCTGAGGAGGGCCCGTCTAAACCCTCAGCAGCCAATAAGCAGAAGCAGGTGGAGGCTCGTTTCGACAGACCTCTACGGAAGGAGAATGCTTCGGGGCTAGCCAAGCCCCACAACTTTGACATACTGGCATAACTGGCCAGTACTCCTGTGCGCTTATCTTTGTTTGAGCTCCTGCGTCTTTCCAAAGACTCCCGAGAAGCTCTCTGCGAAGCTCTGAAGGACGCTGAATCCTTTTTCAGTCAGGTCAAGCAGCCTGAAGACCTCCCAACTACTTGTGCGCACTGTCATTGTGCGGAGGAAATTGTCCCAAACATAACTTTCACCCAATAAGACATGCTGCTCAAACACCACCGACATAACCGACCACTGTATTACACGGGGTACATCGGTTCAGTCAAGGTGAGCCGAATTCAGATCGATCCGGGGTCTTCCCTCAGCATCATCCCGAAGGCGCTGATGTCAAAACTGGGGATACCAATGTACCGGCTGGCGCCCTCCAACACAACCATCATTGGCTTCAACGCTAGCAAAAATGAGCCACTAGGCAAGATTCGACTGAAGTGCCACATAGGCAACCTTAAAACTGAGGTAACTTGTTATGTGGTGGATGCCGAGGTCAACTACAACATCCTGCTCGGCCGACCGTGGCTACATGAGTACATGGTGGTGCCTTCCACGCTCCACCAATACATGAAATATGTATCTGCCAACGGCGTCATCCGGACGGAGTTCGCAGACATCGATCCTTTCAAAGGGATTGAGGCTTACTTCACCAATTCCGACTTGTACAAGCCACTTGACGAGGAGGAAGCCAACGATGCTGATGATGAGGCTGAGACGGCAACTGAGCCAGACACGGAGCCTGAGACGAATCCAGATGCCCCACTGAAGATCCGACTGAAGGGCAAACCACCCCAGAAGGCGCCCCCAATGAGCATCAAGCTATCCGGGAAAGCACCGACTCTTGAGGCCCCCCTGAAGATACGCCTCAAGGGAAAGCCGCCTCAAACATCAGCTCCCCTGGTGGCAAAATTACAGAGGAAGACACCACTCACAGGAGGCACAGTTGAGGCACCTCTGAAGGTGCGTCTCAAGAGCAAGCCCCCGCAGTCGTCCAAGATGCCAGAGAGGGCTCACATAACCCTCTCAGACCCCAAGATCAAAGCTGTGGTGGACTCTCCTGATCCAGTCCCAGTGCTTACAGACGAGAAGTTTGGCGAATATATCTCTGCTGATGTAGATGCACCCTCCTTAGACAATGTAATCCCGCAGGATAAAATCTCGTACTTCATCAATAATAGAGTGTCTTTTAATTACTCTTGACTTCTATATTGGAATGCCATGTATACATTAGATCACGCTCTACGGTCGTTGCAAACACAAATAACGACCGTCCATAATGTAAACCGAGTAGTCCCGTATCAAGGAGTCTGTTTTATAAACCCTCCACGAAGCCGAGACGAGAGATCCTCCATTTTTGGCAAAGTCGAGCGTCATCAAGACCTCCCGCCACTCGAGCCTGAACCTGATACCGGCAGAGTGCAAGTTTATCGGTATACGGATACAGCAAAGCACATCATCCAAAAGATGGGCTACGACCTGAAAAGCAACAAAGGCCTAAACTATGGCAAGGGTCGACCTCTCCCTCTCCAGTGTTCAACACCCAAAGGAAGGCTGCAAAACTACTACAACAAAACTCGACGGGGGATAGGCTATGTCACGCCACCATCAACCCCAGAGAGCTCAGACGTAGAAGACGTAGAACATTCCCACTCGTCCGTAGCGTCGACTTGGGATTCTGATACCAGTATCGGATCAGTCTTCAGGAAAGTGCTGTCAGCTAACATGACGTCAGCACAACCTCAAAAACGTGAAGGCGAAGACCAAACGCCGGAACCCTTCGAAGAAGAACCCTGGGCTCAACGCCTAGGAGAGCAATAGGAGTCTCGTTTTGAGTTACGTGACCTCCCACCGAAGACGAAGTCGAGCAGATCGACCTTGGGGACGGATCTTCTTCCAAACCCATCTTCGTCAGCAAAAGCCTAGAAGGAGAAGACCGAGAGGCTTTAATCCAGCTGGCTAAAAAGTATATCGACGTCTTTGCCTGGAGCTACGAAGACATGCCAGGACTCGATCCACAGATCGCAATGCATAGGTTGAACATCTTACCTGATGTCAAACCTATCAAACAACAACAACGACGTTTCCGTCCGGACATCATGAATGCCATCGATCAGGAGGTGGACAAACTCTTGACTAGCGGCTTCATCCGTGAGGAACAACATCCAGATTGGGTAGCCAACGTCGTACCTGTCACCAAGAAGAACGGGAAGATACGAGTCTGTATCGACTTCAGGGACCTCAATTCTGCTTGCCCGAAGGACGAATTCCCGCTTCCGATCACCGACGTAATGATCGACAACACATGTGGTTTTGAACGCATGTCCTTCATGGATGGATATTCAGGCTACAATCAAATCAAGATGTACCCCGATGACGCGAAACACACGTCATTCAGGACTCCAAAGGGTGTTTTCTGCTACACAGTAATGCCCTTCGGCTTAAAAAATGCCGGTGCAATATACCAACGAGCTATGAGCACCATCTTCCATCAACATCTTCGCAAAATAGTCGAATGCTATGTTGACAACATCGCAGTCAAGAGCCGCCTCAAAGGAGATCACCTACAGGATCTGAAGACAGTCTTCGATCTCATACGGGCACATCAACTCAAAATGAACCCCGCTAAATCCTTCCTAGGGGTTTCTAGCGGCAAATTCTTGGGCTTTGTCATCACGGCAAAAGGCATTCATGTTGATCTCGAGAAGACCAAAGCCATCCTCAACATGGACCCTCCGAAGAATCTTCGAGAACTTCGAGGCTTGCAGGGACGTCTGGCATACATCCGGAGGTTCATAGCAAACCTTTTCGGTAAATGTCAACCCTTTACTCAGCTCATGAAGAAGGGAGTCTCTTATGTCTGGACAGAGGAGTGCCAGAAGGCTTTCGACGACATCAAAGCCTACTTGACGAGCCCACCAGTCCTGGTGGCACCTGTCGTGGGCAAATCATTTCTTCTCTACGTCCGTGCCATAGATCATTCCCTTGGCGCTCTGCTGGCTCAAAACAGCGATACAGGCTATGAGCAAGCAATCTACTACCTCAGTCGAACGCTCATCGGGGCCGAACACCGGTACAACCCCGTTGAAAAGGAGTACTTGGCTTTGGTGTTTGCCATCCAGAAGACTCGTCATTATGTATCGGGCCAGACAATTCATGTCATTTCCCGAGTCAATCCACTCAGAGTCCTCATGACGAAGCCAGGATCATTAAACTCCCGGCTAGCCACATGGGCGATTTTGCTAACACCATATAATATGGTGTTTGTCCCGCAAAAAGTTGTTAAAGGTCAAGCTCTGGCTGACTTTTTAGCTGCACACCCCATCCCAGAATCCTCAAAACTCTATGAAGACATCCCGAATAAGGTCTAAGAGTCCAACGTCACCGAAGGAAGCTCCGTTTGGCGGATGTTTTTTGATGGCGCTTCGAGAACAGGCCCCAAAGGCCAAATCATCGCAGGAGTGGGGGTAGTCTTAGTCTCCCCCGATCAGCTGGTCATCCAGCGTGCTTACTTCCTTTCGAAGCCGTGCTCCAATAACGTTGTCGAGTACAACGCACTCGTCATGGGACTCCAACTCGCACAACAGCTGGGGGTGGACCATCTGGAAGCCTACGGTGACTCAAAACTCGTCGTGAACCAGATTCGAGGGCAGTACGAGGTTCGCCATGAAGATCTGATCCCTTACCATGAAGTTGCATTGAACATCATTTCAACCTTCACCGGGTTCTTCATCGAACACGTGCCTCGTCTACAAAACTTGGAGGCTGACGCTCTGGCTGGCCTCGTAGCCTCATTGGCAGCGCCCTTTGGGACTCAACACTACGGTAACAGGCCGAGACTTGATTTGTCCCAGAAACAACCTGTGCTTGCAAGTGGCCCATGCCATGCCGACGAACACTGGTGTTAATGTCCGAGACTGGAGGTTCCCGTTCATCGACTTTGCTGTCTACCGAATTTTTCCAGAGGACCCGAAGGAAGCCGTCTCAGTCAGGAGATGCTCTCTTCGATTCTACTACGACACAGCTACTAAAACGCTGTACCGACGTTCCTTCGATGGGCTCCTCCTTCGATGCCTGTCCAACGAAGAAGCAGCCGAAGCCGTCCGAGAAGCTCATGACGGAACTTGTGGAGCTCATCAACCCGGTCCTAAGTTGCAGGATCGACTGCGACGTATGGGCTACTACTGGCCAACCATGGCCACCGACGCTGTTGAATATGCTAAGAAGTGTCACGCATGCCAACTCCATGCTGACTTCATACATACACCGTCTGAACACTACATCCTACAGTCGCCTCCTGGCCCTTCGAAGCCTGGGGCATGGATATTGTGGGACCTATCACCCCTCCTTCATCAAGAGGACACCGCTTCATCCTGGCCATCACTGATTACTTCTCCAAATAGGCAGAAGCAGTCCCACTGGCGGAAGTAAAGAGCTCCAGGGTGGTCAGCTTTATCAAACACCATGTCATTTACCGTTTCGGAGTACCCCGGCGGATCATTCATGACAACGGTCCTCAGTTTATCAGCCACATTTTTAGCATGTTCTGTGACAAGAACCGCATTCAAAATGTGGCATCCATCGCCTATAATCCGGCAGCAAACGGGTTAGCAGAGGCGTTCAACAAAACCATCGTCAGGCTACTCAAAAAGGTCGTGTCATCCAATAAACGCGACTGGGACGAAAAGCTTGGCGAATGCCTTTGGGCCTACCGCACAACGGTACGGACCCCGACAGGCAACACACCATTCTCTCTGGTATACGGGAGCGAAACGGTACTGCCTCTCGAGATCCAGATACCCTCACTCCGCGTAGCAATAACAAACAAACTCACAGAAGAGGACAATCAACGTCGTCGTCTGCGGGAACTGGAGGCACTCGATGAGAAGCGTCTCCTAGCTCAACAACGCATCGAACTCTACCAAGCCCGTATATCACAGGCTTTCAACAAGAAGGTCAAACAGAGGACTTTCCAAGTTGGCGACCTGGTTCTGGCAGTCAGGAGGCCGATGGTGTTAACTCACAAGACACCAGGAAAGTTCGAGCCCAAGTGGGAAGGACCTTTCATCATAGAGACAATATACTCAAACGGTGCTTACCGCCTCGCCAAACCCAATGGAGACTTGTTTATGATGTCCATCAACGGCAAGTTCCTAAAGAAGTACTATTCTTGACATCCTTCAGATATGTACTTCCCCAAGGGGATCTGTGGGCCCAATCATCGGGATTCACAAACAATCTCCTTCTACAAACTCATCCGCTTCTGGAACCCAGCTGTTCCGTGGCTTCCTTCAGTAGAAAGACAACCACGTCCACATTACCTCTGAGTTGTTCCTCTACACCCTACAAAGTGGAATCTTACACTACGTAAGCCGACGCTACACTTCATGTTTACCACGTCCACATTACCTCTGAGTAAACATCTCGTACAAACAACCCCTGTGTTGTCGTACATTGATCGCAGAACTTCTACGTCCACATCACCTCTGAGTTGTTCAGCGTATCCCCCAGGATCATTCCTACCACGTCCATAATACCTCTGAGTAGGAAGATTCTATCATTTTGAACCCAATGATTGCCATGTCCACATTACCTCTAAGCAAACATATTGGTTCCTTCAAACTTATTATCTGTACCTAAAAGCCAAGGTACGCAAAAGATAATAGGTCTACACAAATCATCAAAGTTCATGACAAGCAAAAATGAACACATCGAAGAAAATGGTGTACTTCTTTATTTCTAAAAAAAAGGAGAGTAAAGGATTACACTATCTCCAGCGGATCTTCCATGTCCATATTACCTCTGAGTAGTTCCGCGTATATCCCTCCAGAGTCATTCCTACCACGTTCATATCACCTCTGAGTAGGAAAGCTCTACCATCAATCCCATATTTACCACGTCCATATTACCTCTGAGTAAATATGTTGGTTCTCTCTCTCTCTCTCAACTTATTAATCTGTACCTAAAACTAAGGTGCGCCATGGATGATAAGTCCACATAAATTCCCCAGTAGAAGTACCCAAACCTATCACGTCCATCCTACCTCTGATAGGATTATCACACCTAAACAGCTCTACCATTCATGCTTCTTGTTCAAAGTATTTCAAAACTTGTCCAAAAGTTTTAAAAACTTTGAAGGGGGTCTTGTAGAAGCATGAAAAAGGAGGGATCTTGCTTTTAATCCCACATCGGAAAGGAGAAGAAGAGAGCTCTCATTCCACTCTATATATAGAGCCCTCTTACCTCCTTTGAAGAGGGCACCAAAAAAATAAACAAAAAAAAGGGAGCCCATTATCCAGGGAGCCCGTTCGAGCCACAAAAGTTGCAGTATTCTTCTGGGTTGGCTGCAAGTTCTTCACTCGCTGTCATGGCGAGGATAATTTAGAATCTGAGTACTATGCGCCCCACGGGCTGGTACGAAGAAGTCTAAGGCAACGCGGGCCATGCATCCCAAACGTGCTATGCTAGCAGCAAGCCAGAAGCATGCGCTCACAATCATGCGCGCTGCTGATGGTAAGTTGTACAAGGTCGACTCGAGTGCTGCGGCACCGAGAACGAGCCGACCTTCAAAGTCCTTGTCTCACTTGGGCGCATCTACTGCGTGCACAATCAAGTCGAGTAAGGCAAATCCAGTGGTCTTGAACTCCCGCACCTCCTCTGGTTGTGCGTTTGAGGTCCATTCAAGTTACTTCAAATGCTTTGGTTTCCCCACTACTGATCGGGATGCCTGTTTGGTATTAAATCAGGGGCACAGCACTCATTTAACCACCCCGGCGCTTGGCCTTGCCATGCGCCTGAAGGGGGTGCGAAGGTGGCACTCTCCTCCAACGATCTGTACAACATGATCACTCACAAGCACCGATCAGGAGAGCCGACCAACAAGCATAATGCGCCCCTTATAGGGCACACTTGTGCTACGGTCGCCATCAACTGCTGCTACCGCAAGATAGTGGCTCCACCACCAAGGCAGTCTGTGTTCCAACAGTTGCAACCTGTTGTACATGTCTCCCAGCGCATCACTCTGCCCCATCAGAGTGAATCACTTCCTCGTCAACGTACAGGCGCATCTACCAGCCTGGGGCGCTTATCTTCTGAAGGAGTTCACCGTCAAAGCTTCTTCGAACAAGGAGAACCATCATCCACAGTACAACGTCTTGCCAAGGAGGAGGATCAGTCGAATCCATCTTCGTCGAAAAGTCGAGGGAGAGACAACAAAACTCTCTCAAACTGTTGCTATTTATAGGCCAGGGCAAATCAAACCCATGCACCAAGTGACAACCTTCAATGAAGACGTGTCACGAAGCTGATGTGCCAGCCAGATCGTACATCACATAGACGCGCCCCTCAACTTCAAGTGCATCACACAGACGCGCCTTTCAGTACCAAGCACATCACAGGGGATGCGCCCCCATGCGTCCCCATACGCCTAGTAGAACGCCAACCGATGCGCCCATTCAGCTGTCCATCGAATGTCACAAACATTAAATGCTACTGACAGAGTTGGCAGCACGCCTCCCAAAGTCTGAACAGTCGACAGCTTTTTCAGAAGACGAAGCATCACCAACGTCAGCATCATCATTACTTCCCTCCGACGGCTACGGCCACTCGACCACCCGCATGCGCCTCCGCGGCCATGCGCCCAAACCTGCATGCGCCTCAAAAGCCATGTGCCACAGACCCTTCACTGATCCCTAAAGACAAAAGAAGAGTCTCCAGTTGAAGATTTGCATGTGCCTCAAAAGCCATACGCCCCAGACTGATCTCTGATCCCGAAAGACAGAAGGAAAGTCGCTCGCATGCGCCTCAAAAGCCATGCGACCAGAACGGTTCGTGACTCCTAAAGGTCCTGAGCCAAAATCTCATCATGCGCCCAATCCAAGGCGCATCCCACCAAATCATCCCCCCTCCAAATCAGAGATCTCCGAGCCATGGGTCGACGACACGTGTCCTTTGACTCAACTCATCCAAGATCTCAGCAACAGAAAGATCTTCTCCTCTGCTACGTGCCGGCTCACAACAGCAGTATGAAGAATTCAATCCCGCGAGTAGGGCGCATCATCCATGCGCCTCCATCAGCAATCTCCACTTGGCGTCCCGCATGAGCAGCCAACCTGCCCAGCTATAAATAGAGGGACCATTTCCTTCTGACACACACACAGACACAGAAAGAGACATACATACGAACAATCCAGACAGAGATCATCAGAGAGGCAGATACAGACACTCAACGTCTTCCTCCTCTCAACCAGCTCCAGCACCCAGAGCAATCTACACCTTCAGAGAACCGATAACCGTCGTCAGCCCGTCAACGGAGTCAACGTATTACCACTCACTCCATTGGCACTTAGGACCCAGATTAAACAAAAGTGTACTCCTAGGACTACATCTAAGTCCTATATTGTAACACTGTTCTGTTTGTATTAAGATTTGCAATCAAACGATTTTAATGGCAAACAGCAACGGGACAACTCACTTTCTTCGACCCGTCCATCCCGAAATGCCGAAGTACCCGATAAATGTACTTTTTTGGAATAAGTGTAGTAGCTTGGACTCTCTCTCTCGGCTGATCTCCATCCCAAGAATATTCTTTGATGCACCCAAATCCTTCATAGAGAAGGTTGCGCCCAGTTGGCACTTCAACTCCGCTATCCTAGTGGCATTCCGACCCACTAATAGCATATCATCAACATAGAGCAATAAAATGATGAAATCATCCTCGGTAAAGTACCTCA
Organism: Iris pallida; assembly: GCA_029216955.1. Classification (NCBI taxonomy): domain Eukaryota; kingdom Viridiplantae; phylum Streptophyta; class Magnoliopsida; order Asparagales; family Iridaceae; genus Iris; species Iris pallida. The sequence continues at coordinate 3,454,311 of JANAVB010029619.1, forward strand.
CAAATATATAATGGTCCAACGTCGTCCTTGCATAACCATACTCCCCCATAAACGACTCGAACATTCTGTACCAATGCCTCGGAGCCTGCTTCAGACCATATAAGCTCTTTTTCAACCGCAGACCAAATGTGACTTGTCCGTCTCACAGAATCCCTCTGGCTGCTCCATGTATAACTCCTCCTCAAGATCACCGTAGAGGAATGTCATCTTCACATCCATCTGTTCGACCTCCAAGTCGAAACTGGCTGCCAATGCTAGAACCACCCGAATAGACGACAGCTTGATGACCGACGAAAAGATCTCATTATAATCCACACCTTTCTACTGACCGTAGCCTTTAACTACCAGTCTCGCTTTGTATCGAGGGCGAGTATCATCAGCTATTTGTTTCACTCTAAACACCTATCGATTCTTCAAAGCCTTTTTGCCCTTTGGCAACCACACCAGCTCGTAAGTAGAATTGGCATGTAAGGAACCCATCTCCTCCTGCATAGCTTGCATCTACTTATGCCTGTGTTTGTCTTCCATAGCCTCTGCAAAACTATCGGGCTCTCCTCCGTCAGTCAGTAGCACATACTCACCCGGTGAGTATCTCGTAGATGGTCGATGCTCTCTGTCGCTCCTTCTTAATGGAGCTACTGACTATATACCAACAGCCTCCTCCCCTTCAGGAACTGCCTCCCCGGCATGCTCGTCCTCTTGAGGGACACCCTTACCACCATCAGCAGGCTGATGATCAAGGTTGGGAGCAACTTCATGTATTGGCTCCCCCATAATTGTATCCTCTGTGATGTCCTCTGGAAACTACTCAAAGCGAAATGACTCTAACTCAGGCAATTTCTCAGCCTCAAAAGGCGTCTCAAAATCCTGAGTGTTGGTCATGGACTGATCCTCGACGAATACTACGTCCCTGCTTCTGTAGAGCTTTCTTTCCACTGGGTCGTAGAGTCTATAGCCAAACTCATCCCGACCGTAGCCGACAAAGATGCACCGCCTCGTCTTTCTCTTAAGTTTGGACCTCTCGTCCTTCAGTACATACACGAAGGCCTTACAACCAAACAATCACAGGTGATTATATGATGGCTCTTTGCCATACCATACTTTGTCAGGCACATCACCCTGCAACAGAGCACTAGGAGATAAATTAATAACATAAGCAGCTATGAGAAGAGCCTCACCCCAATAACTTCCTGGCAAATTTGCTTTTGATAACAAATACCGCACCCTCTCCATCAGTTTCCTGTTCATGCGCTCCGCTATACCATTGAGATGAGGTATCTTGGGCAAAGTCTTCTGGTGTCGTATCCCTTGCTCTCTGCAATAAGCATCAAAGAGACTAATGTATTCGTCGTCGTTGTCGGACCGAACACACAATAACTTCTTACCCGTCTCTCTTTCAACAGAGGCCTAAAACTCATTGAAAGTAGGAAGCACCTGATCCTTGGTCTGTAAGACATAGACCCAAACCTTTCTGGAATAATCATCAATAAAAGTTACAAAGTATGAAGCACCACCAATAGATTTTACCTTCATAGGACCGCAGACATCCGAGTGAATCAACTCGAGCAACACCGGCTTCCTTAAACTTGGGTGACTTTAGAAAGATACCCCATTTTGCTTTCCAGCTAAGCAGTGCGTGCACTTCTCCAACTTTATAGACTTGAGACCTGGAATCACCTTCCTGTTCACCAAGTAGTTCATCCCCTTCTCGCTGATATGGCCAAGCCGTCTATGCCACAACTCGGTAGACGCATCAAAAACTGCTTCACCTCCCGTGCCCCCTGTGTGCTCCCCTCTATATAGTAGAGACCAAACTTTTTGCTTCCTCTGGCAATCACCATCAAACCTCTGGAAAGCTTCCACTGACCATTCTTGAAGAGCTTGAAGAATCCCTCGTCATCCAACCTTCCAACCGATACCAGGTTGAAACGGATATCAGGGACATGACGAACATCTTTAAGAATAAGAACTGTACCCGCTTTCATCCTCAAATGCACATCTCCAATGGCAACCGCCTTCGACATATCTCTATTGCCCATCTTCAATACTCCACAGTTGCCTATCGTGTAAGTGGCAAATAGTGCCCTGTTAAGAGATACGTGCGTTGAAGCCCCTGAGTCCACCACCCAAGAATTGTCATCGCTTACGAGGTTTATAATAACCTCATCACCTACGACGATCACATCGCCTCCATGTATCAAAGCCGTCGTTGTAGTGTTTTCATCTTATTTTCCATTGTCGCCTTTCTTCTCTCTCTTCCAAGCGAAATAGTTTCGCTTGATGTGGCCCTTCTTGCCACAGTGGTAACACTCTGAGTCTTCGTACCGAACATTGGACTTCCTCTGCTCTTGTCTTTGCCACCACCTGGACCCTTACTTTTGCCCCTTCCACGGCTCTCTGAAACTAGTGCCTCTGAGTGGTAAGATGTGGATGAAGTGCCCTGAGAACGTCTCCGTATCTCTTCATTCAGCACCCCGCTCTTGGAAAACTCCAGACTGACCATGTTTGTAAGAAGAAAATTCTTTCGTTATAAACTTAAAAAAGAGTACAATAGTACAATTGATTTTTAGAAAAGTACAACTATAGGAATCTGATTAGAAGATGATCACTCTATCCCTTGGATGATATGATATCGAAGACACGAGCCTCTGGAGGATGCAACAGCACTTTAGCAGGAGATTATGATCACTATTGTTGCTTTGAGATTGATTTGAAACTCTATTTATAGAGTTCTTTAAATAACTGTTTAGCAGTTATTCTGGGTTGCACGCACTTCAGGTTGTGCGTCTCATGTTCACTTGCACGAACGGTTGCACTAACTGCTGTAAACATGTGGCATCGTTTGATTGAGATACGCGTGGTCGTGGGCAGTGTAGTGGGCACGTTCTGTGAAGATAGTGGCTTGTGTGTCATGTCACTCTATTCTGAACACTGTTTTATTACCCTGCGTGAGCTTCATCAGGTTGCGTGTGGGCACAATGTAGCGACTTGCACGAGTTGTTGCACCAACTGCTATGGACGTGTGACATCGTTTGATTGAGATGCACGTGGTCGTGGACAGTATAGTGAGCACGCCTGCGAAGTTGGTGGCTTGTGCGCCACGTCACCTTACTTTAAAAATAAGAGTTGATCAAGTGGCGCCAACTAGCCAGGCTGTGCATAGGCACAACTCAACAACTGGCACCTTTGACTAGGTCTTTTGTACTGTACTGATTAATTCTCGTGCCACTCAATGACTTGCGCGAACCAGCTGTTAGCAATAATTACATGCTGACAAAATCTTTTTGAGCGCCGCATTGCGCAGGATTTGAATGGATCTTCGTTATTCTCCGTGTTGTCAGTTGTCAGGTAATGATGATGCCGTTACAACTTCTCGAGGAAGTGTGCCACGTGGAGCTCGCGCAACCTGACTCCAGTGCAACTAGATGTTGGCGCAACCTGATGCTGCACAACTTGATGGTTTGGAGCAACATAATAATTTGGTGACATCTGATGATCGAACACTTTAATGGATGGCGCAACTTGACTTTTAGCCTCTACAAGACCCCCTTTAAAGTTTTTGAAACTTGAAAATACTTCAAAGTTTTGAAATACTTCGAATTATGCTAGTTTCATTTGGATTGTGTCAGTTTACTGTCTGAGTTGTGCCAGTCAACTCGAGCCTAATTTTTCAGCACAAGTTTCGTGGTTCAGCCTCATTTACAAATCTATAAGTAATCGTAATCTTTGGATTTTTTTATTCTTTACCATCGTTTAAGATAACTCGAGAGAAACCCTATCTTCTTCTCCTTTTTCCTGATCTTTGAGAACTTCGATCGATAGCAATGGCACCCAAGTGCTCTGCTGGTGACAAGGGTATGACTGTGGCCGAGTCATCTACACGAGTTCTGCCTTCATCACGCCGAGAGACGGCCAACCCGGCCATGGAGGGTAAGCATTCGACTGTAGACCCGATTGTCGACCACCCTTCTGACCATCGGCCACCCTATTTAAGGTTTGGCTTGATTCTGACAATGTGTGCCGCTCTTTTTATAGTTGGGCATACTCCATAACTTCCGTCTCCCTTATTAGGATTTGGTTGCTATCGACCCGCATTGTGCAGCATTTCGAAAAGTTGTGCTGTCTTTTGGGCACAACTTCGACATGTTGTGCGACAAGATACGGCGTAACCTGATTGTTGCATATTGTCATGCAACCTGATGGGTCATACAACTTGACTGCTATGCAATGTGAGGGTCGCACAACCTGACTGCTCTACAACCTGTTGACGTAACATGTTCTACTTCAAAGCATTATTTGAAACTAATTTCTGTTTGTTCATCTTCATGTAGTTGACTTGAGAGAAGATCCCAATGCTGAAAGGTTCGCCACTGCATTTAATACTTCTGAATACAAGGAAGATTTATCAAACGTGTCATATCCACATTATGACCTTCCTAAAGCTAGAAGAGTTATACTCGCAGCTCAAGATAACTCTACTCTACTGTGTTTGATGAATGGACAGCCTCTAGAAAATGTGGATAATATAGTTCTTAAGAAACCGGGCTTCTTGTTTGGTGATGCTATCAAGAAAATGTCCCAGCCCATGGCTGAGAAGGAAGGCAGGGTTTATCAGTGTAGTGAGGGCAGGATGATGTACCTCCTGGAAATGTTGAGATATCTATCATTATCTCGATATAAATTTTTGAGTTACCCTCGCCGGATGGCATGGGATATAACTACACAACAGCAGGCAAGAGTGGGAAGGATCTGTTACAGACTAGGTCCACAAAGTAGAGACCAATTCTATAGCACCTCAGATAAATACAGCTTCCATCTGAGAGGTCTGATGCCAGGTTGTGTACCTCCCGAGGATTCCTCGCTGTTGCTCCCAGTCAAATTACCAATTTTTGCGAATGAGTTTGCCAGAGTTGAAGGAGGATACTCGGACCATACTATACGAATGACAGGCCTGGCAAATCCAGATAATAAGCGCTGGAGCAGCTTGGCTAACTGGGTTCTGAATCACTTCAAAGATATGCTTCTGGAGATAGGTCTTTATGTCACGCCCCAGAACCAGAATACTGGAGAGCGGGGGCAGACATAGCCAGCTACATATATGAAATGGGATCCATCTCGCTATACGGTCACGGCTGTCTAGATACATGAGGGTTTACTACAAGCCAACAGTCTCCTATGGTCATGAACAAGCCTAGTGTCTCAATCACAAACAAGTAGGTAAAAGTCACAAGATGTATGATCATTAAATATACAATAATAAGGCATCCCAAATATTACATATTCAGTTGATCATGAAGCTAGTCGTTACAAAATGTTAGGACTAGCAAGAGTTTAGTCATACATGATCAACCCTAGGATCTGTCAATCATGTTACAGCCCGTAGGCAGACAGTAAGTAAGTGCAATCGAGCTAAACAGGTGCTCGTCGGCTAAACGCCTCAAAAGAATATTTTTACAATAAAGTGGGAGATCAAAAATAAACCCACTCGTTGCCCTAGTTACGTCTAGTCGCCACCATCGGGCTGGAAAGTCGATAGATCCTCTGGAGCTGCTCCAAAATCTGGCCATACAAAACCAGCTGGGTCAGACCCCAGAAAGAGCAAGTGCCACAAAGGAAGCTTCACTTAGGAACTAAAACCAAAAATTAGCACAGAAGATAATAATATATATTAAAACTGGAGGAAACATAACATCACGAGGATATATGGTAAGATAACCATGGGACCATTCAGATAACCAGGTTACAATCCTTAAACCAAACAAGGACCGTGATTGTAACCCTTCGTCTGAACCGAACTTGGTTTCTCCCATTTATCAGCAAGATAATATAAAATCAGAACATGTAATAATCTATACAGGATCAAGGCAAGACTAGACTGATAGCCAGCTACATATATGAAATAGGATCCATCTCGCTATACGGTCACGGCTGTCTAGATACATGAGGGTTTACTACAAGCCAACAGTCTCCTATGGTCATGAACAAGCCTAGTGTCTCAATCACAAACAAGTAGGTAAAAGTCACAAGATGTATGATCATTAAATATACAATAATAAGGCATCCCAAATATTACATATTCAGTTGATCATGAAGCTAGTCGTTACAAAATGTTAGGACTAGCAAGAGTTTAGTCATACATGATCAACCCTAGGATCTGTCAATCATGTTACAGCCCGTAGGCAGACAGTAAGTAAGTGCAATCGACCTAAACAGGTGCTCGTCGGCTAAACGCCTTAAAAGAATATTTTTACAATAAAGTGGGAGATCAAAAATAAACCCACTCGTTGCCCTAGTTACGTCTAGTCGCCACCATCGGGCTAGAAAGTCGATAGATCTTCTGGAGCTGCTCCAAAATCTGGCCATACAAAACCAGCTGGGTCAGACCCCAGAAAGAGCAAGTGCCACAAAGGAAGCTTCACTTAGGAACTAAAACCAAAAATTAGCACAGAAGATAATAATATATATTAAAACTGGAGGAAACATAACATCACGAGGATATATGGTAAGATAACCATGGGACCATTCAGATAACCAGGTTACAATCCTTAAACCAAACAAGGACCGTGATTGTAACCCTTCGTCTGAACCGAACTTGGTTTTTCCCATTTATCAGCAAGATAATATAAAATCAGAACATGTAATAATCTATACAGGATCAAGGCAAGACTAGACTGATTATTCTCTATTCAACAATCACGGCCAAGCAATAAGTACGGCTTGATACTTTACCTAGCTAGGATTATCACGGGCCTAGTTACTACCAAGATGCAGTGAGATTATTTCACAACCACAAGTCCTGCAGACCATCCAGGTTACCCAGGACAAAAATTAGGGGTTGAATTCAGGTGGGTACATTGTCCAGGAAACGTATATACCCTTAAGTAGCTTGAAGGGTGCAACACATGACAGTGTGCTGGAAATGTGCCTATTCGACGGCAGGCTACAGATCCCAAGCGCACCCAGGTAACGGAATTGCCTGTAGCTGGGAGATCTCTTTATGATTATTGTATTAATCTAGTTATTAGCCTTAGTCCATTTCAGTAGGTACTCCTGACCGTGGTACTCCCAGAGGATCGTAGATAGCTGCTCTCAAGACTGCATCAAAAGTCTGATGCTCAAACTGCTCAACTGCCAACAAAATCTCGAGGTGAAGCCCTTGCTGAAACCGCTGGGCTCTATCATAATCGGTTGCCACCAAGGTGGGAGCAAACCGACTGAGCCTCGAAAACTCGACTGCATATCCGTCGACCGTTCTACCCATCTGCTTCAGATTAGTGAACCTCGTCTGTAGATCGTACCGAGCTACAGCATCAAAATACTTGGTCCGGAATCTCTCTCTGAACATCGCCCAATCAATGGGAGCTGCTAATCCAACGGCCTGAGCCGTCCACCGGCTGCGGGCAAGATCTAACAACTGCAGGCGCACCACGGCTACCTTCTCCTTCTCTGGCGTCCTGGCTGCTTCTAGAATCACCTCTGTGTCCTGAAGCCAAGCATCTGCAACGATAGCATCTTCACTACCGTCGAAGAATAGAGGGTTCAAGCGCTTGAAGCTGTTGGCCGCGTTGTTACCCTGGTGACCTCCTCTGGTCAAAGCATTCGTCACTGCCTGGTACAAGACATCTCCTCGACGATCTTGGGAAGCTATTAAGGTCCTGATGAGACCTACCAAAGTGCCATCATCAGGCTCGGCATGCTGAACTGACTGGACTGGTAGCTCTCCGCCAGAAGGCACGACTATAGAGGCTACTCCGAAATGCTGGGCTTGATCCCCTGGTTGTGGTTGGTCCACGGGAAGTGCTCCGTCTTGCTGACCGGCAGGTCCAGGAACGATGCCGCTGAAGAAGACGACATGGAAAACAATAAGAAAGAACCAGGACAGATCAATGATACAAGCATATGATCAGGTCAAGAATCCAGGGATTCAGAAGATACGAGCAGAGATCAAGGATGAATACTGATTAAGACATCTATTCGATAAACCCTCACATATCTTGATTTACAAGACCTGCATGGGCCACCACTTAAACCATGTCACGCCCCAGAAACAGAATACTGGAGAGCGGGGGCAGACATAGCTAGCTACGTATATAAAATGGGATCCATCTCGATATACGGTCACGGCTGTCTAGATACATGAGGGTTTATTATAAGCCAACAGTCTCCAATGGTCATGAACAAGCCTAGTGTCTCAATCACAAACAAGTAGGTAAAAGTCACAAGATTTATGATCATTAAATATACAATAATAAGGCATCCCAAATATTACATATTCAGTTGATCATGAAGCTAGTCATTACAAAATGTTAGGACTAGAAAGAGTTTAGTCATACATGATCAACCCTAGGATCTGTCAATCATGTTACAGCCCGTAGGTAGACAGTAAGTAAGTGCAATCGAGCTAAACAGGTGCTCGTCGGCTAAACGCCTCAAAATAATATTTTTGCAATAAAGTGGGAGATCAAAAATAAACCCACTCATTGCCCTGGTTACGTCTAGTCGCCACCATCGGGCTGGAAAGTCGGTAGATCCTCTAGAGCTGCTCCAAAATCTGGCCATACAAAACCAGCTGGGTCAGACCCCAGAAAGAGCAAGTGCCACAAAGGAAGCTTCACTTAGGAACTAATACCAGCAATTAGCACAGAAGATAATAATATATATTAAAACTGGAGGAAACATAACATCACGAGGATATACGGTAAGATAACCATGGGACCATTCAGATAACCAGGTTACAATCCTTAAAACAAACAAGGACCAGAATTGTAACCCTTCGTCTGAACCGAACTTGGTTTCTCTCATTTATCAGCAAGATAATATAAAATCAGAACATGTAATAATCTATACAGGATCAAGGCAAGACTAGACTGATTATTTCCCATTCAATAATTACGGCCAAGCAATAAGTACGGCTTGATACTTTAACTAGCTATGGTTATCACAGGCCTAGTTACTAGCAAGATGCAGTGAGATTATTCCACAGCCACAAGCCCTGCAGACCATCCAGGTTATCCAGGTCAAAAATTAGGGGTTGAATTCAGGTGGATACATCGTCCAGGAAACGCATGTACCCTTAAGTAGCTTGAAGGTTGCAACACATGACAGTATGCTGGAAATATGCCCTACTCGACGGCAGGCTACAGATTCCAAGCGCGCCCAGGTAACGGGATTGCCTGTAGCTGGGAGATCTCTTTATGATTAATGTATTAATCTAGTTATTAGCCTTAGTCCATTTCAGTAGGTACTCCTGACCGTGGTACTCAGAAGTCCCATCCTAGACATAATGCAAGACAGGACTGGATTATTTGTACAAACACAATCGTCCACGGTATCCGGGTTAATTATACAGGTCATGCCATGTCAGGTAGCCGTCGTAACAGCTTATCAGGATATATCATGTCAGGTTATCATGTCAAGTTTACTGGTCAAGAGTGTACCACGACAGGCCACTATCAGGTCATGTCATGTCAGGAGTGCACCCCTACGGGTCACTATCGTGTTCAGGGTACATGTGCAGGGCATCATAGTACAAGCATTATATCAGGAGACCCAAGTATACTGGGAGTCACAAAGGGTGAGTTAACAATAATCATAATAGAAATAAAATAACAAGACAGAACATGGGAAGGATCCATGCGGCTCAATGGGAGATGAGTCCATGCGGCTAACTCAAGACGGTTCATGCGGCTCAAGAGCTCGGGTTCAACATGAAGCAGGCGCGCGACTCAGGACTAGAAGGAAGCTCAAGCGCATGCGGCTGGGTTGCTGGAATCCATGCGGCGGGCGGAGAAGCTGTGCATATGCGGCAGGCGGGGACATAGGTCCATGCGGCCGACTAACAATCAGATATATGCGGCCGGGGTCAAGTGGAGTCTCATACGACTAGCTGGGTTCGGCCCTTATACGGCTAGCGGAATTCGGATTCATGCGGCTTAAAGGGACGGACGCCCATGCGGCTGCAGAAGCAACGGGGCGCATGCGGCTGAGTGGGGAGAGGAATCCATGCGGCTGGAAGAAGCGGGGTCCCATGCGGCTCAATGGGAGTAAGCCTATGCGGCCAGAAGTTCTTCTAGTCATGCGGCTAGGAGAACACTTGCCGCATGAAATGTTCATGCGATCAAGTCAAGTACTGTTCTTCTTCCCTAAATCTCTGAGAAGAAGAACACCAAGATCCCATGCTTCCAAGCTCCATGAAACCTTCATCTAGAGTCCAAATCCGAACTTCCATAGGTCAAAATGGGGCAGAACGAAATTCTCTACGACATAGAACCATCAAAACTGAGAAATAACTTGATTAAATAGATCAAAACCCAAGAATTCTGAAAATAAAATAAACTTAAATCTACATGAATCTGGCCATGGAAAGTAAAAATGTCAAGTACTAAAGGATGCTAGAATGTTGTAAAGAAGAGAATAGAACAATAAAATTAGAGTTCCTCTATGAAGCAAGCTGTACTTGCCTAGACCCCTCTCTCTCTGGTAGGTGAAGAAGTTATGATGGAGAAGAAGAATAATAATAAGGAGAGAGAAAGGAGGATGGGTAATAAATACTAATGATGGTGGTAGGTAGGGTTTCACTCTTGGTTCATGATAAACCAAGGCAAAACCAAGCCAAGCCGAACCAACCCAAGAAATAAACCAAGTCAAGAAGGAAAACTAAGCAAGGAATTATGCAATACAAGATAAAATACGTACACGTATTCCAAAATATGTAATACAAACCATAGGTATTACACTTTATGAAGCAGTCTGGGCTACAGTTTATGGGTTTTGCCCGAATGCGCACATATTCCTGGCTCTGGTAGAAAGGTATAATGATAAGACCGAAACCTTTATGACCCCGCACAGGGAGATCTGCTTTGCGCTTCACGAGATGAAGTTTCTTTCTTACCTACCGATGGGAAACAATCCGTACGAGGAGTACGTACCTACCAATGAAGAATTGGACATACTATTAACAGAAAATCTCAAAATGATAGGGGTTTTCGAGGAGCTCTTGTGTCACTACAAGATATGCTCCCTCTACTACAAGAGTGCCACCGTAGGGACCTGCTACACATCTAAGTGGCTGCCTTATTTGTTCTTGGGTCATATTTTTGAAGACAAAATCTTCGATACTCAGGCTTGTGACCCTTGTTTCTTCAAAACACTCGATAAAAGCGACATCCAAAAACTGATGGAGAAGTACGATCAGTATGACAATGAGCTAGACGAAGATTGGTCCCCTTTCAAAGCTGGTAACACGATCAATAGTTATTTCAGACAAGGTTATAGACCTATGTCTAAAGAAGCCCAGTTGGCGGGCTTTCTTTCCATATGGCTGTGACGTTTCGTAGTCCCTGGATGCAGTGTTGTCGACAGATTTCATCGGGGCGTCCTGTTTGTTACAGTTCGCCTTGGGTTTGGTTACAAGATGGACCTCCTCTCAACGATGACTTGTCGCTTAAATGCGGGCATACGCTCCTTTATATACACCATGTTGCATGATAAAAATGCCAGAAATGAATTTTCCCACACTGAGATGCCCTAGATATATCTATACAGGTGGCTGCTCTTGCATTATCCTGGTTTGATGGACCTGGATATGAGTGTAGTAGGAGGGGACTTCATGAGGCGGTATTCTAATGCCCGTTGGAATATCAGCGCGTTATCAGAATACCGACGAGCATTGAATAAGGGTTCTGGATGGAGATTCCAATGCATCCCTCCCCCTCAAGGGTATGAACATTTTCCTTCCAATCTTATAGATTTGGAAGCCACATCGCTCCGTTTGATTCCCTCTACCTTTGAGTGGTTGAAATCAATTCGGCCATCTCATTTAGTGTTTCGGTTTGAAGAAGAGTGCTTCTTGGAACCACATCTGCCAAGCCGATTTGCCCGACAGTTCGGATATGATCAACTATATGTGGGGAATGCCGTAACTTGCCTAAGTGCTCGGGGTTATTTAATTGATGGAGCCAGGGCATGGAAAATACTACAACGCTCGGGGCACAAGAGCAACATTCTCCATGCCAAACGTCCATTTCCAGACAGGTCCACGTATGTTGTACACATACATGAATTTCTATACTTCAGTGAATACTTTTACCGAGAACTTCAATCTGTCCTACAGCTTCGTGAACGACAAACGTACGAAGGTTGGGGTCCGTACAACATTTTCATTTAGAGATGTTGAAAATTAGGATCTGATCGATGATCCGTTAGAAGCTTCCCTCATAGGATTTGCTGATAAAGTGACTGATCCACTAGACGTGCCATTAAAGGTACGAAAAGACAAATCTTCTGCCAAAGGTCCTGGCAGGAAAAAGAGAGCTGAAGAATCATCAACTCATGAAGATCTCCCTTCCTCACTCCAAGCTGCAGAGAAGAAAAGGAGGACCGTAGTGGCCGTAACTGAACCAGCCACCACCAGGACAACACAATTCCAATCAAAACAGATGACTACTGGGACGTCTCTTGGAGTGGGTGAGATGACTCCTTCATCGATTTCGAAGCAAGGCGAAGCCATTCCAGAAGAAATTTGCAAAGAAGAACCAATAGCACCCTTATATCGGAATCCTAGAAGGAAGTTACTAGTGTCCAGAGGAGATCGTCCAAGAGTGGGATCTTCATCCACTCTATCTGAACCAGAGACACCGCTACCTTCGCACCAAGATTTACCACTTTAAAAAGGTAGTTAATATTATTTTCGTAAAATCATGTCTAACTGAATTTTGACATATTTTTTTTAACTGTAGAGATTAACGTTCTGGCTCCGGTCATAACTATTCATGTAACTGTGTTAGCTGTCGCATGAATTATGACGTCATCTCCAACTCCAGAAGTTCCAAAGACTACACTTCCTGGGGAGGAATTACCTTATCCTGATGTTACTGTTCCTTCTGTAGCCCAAAATCCTACTCAATCTCAGGAGGATCAAAAAATGATAGCAGCTCTTGAAGGCTGTGATTTTGGAGATTCCTCAAATGAAGATGATCTCACTATTGCTATTGAAGGTGAATAAGCTTCAATAGAAGTTATACTGAACAAAGAGGGACCGGCCGAAGAGGGCCAGAACACTGTTGCGGGTGAAGAACACCCCATTGATGATGAAGGGCACTTAGGCCAGAGAACTGATGAACCCAAAACTCTTGAAGAGATTCACGAAGATCATCCTGGAGCTTCTGAAGCAGCTAGGATTGTTGAAGATCCTAAAGCTGATACCACAGGGATTAAACCCCTGAAGATCAAACCCCAAAGGAGACAAACACAATCATCCTCCCTCTCCAAGCAGAGTCAGGGGCTGGAAGCAGCCTCTTTTTATCGGAAGGTTCGGAAGCTGGAAGTAGTCAAGCAGCAGTGTCCGAGAACACAATATCGAGATTTCGTATAGAAGCAGTCATGCATTGTGAAACACCATATGTACTACCAGGTTCAGGTAAATTTATGATTTTCATTTATCCTAATTCTTCTGATAATGTTTCAACATTGGTGTACATTGATTGCAGAAGGACCTGTGGGAATGACTAGCTCGACCATGGCTCCTTTGGACAGAGGGACTTACGCAGGAGAAGGAAGCTCATCCCAGATGCCCAAATTTGGGTCTTCTGATGCACAGTTTAAAGTAATTCCAACTGCTGCAGCAATAGAAACTCGGAAAGAAGTAGTGGCCACACCAGGTGCCATAGCAACAAATAAGTTTGTTGTAGCTTCTTTCACAAATGCCTTCTACACATCTCTGAGGCCTTTGGTTCAAAGGGTGATGGAGAGGGATGATGTTCCTTTTTCAATAGGCAGAAACCCCTCATCCTATATAATTGAAGGTATTCGCGTTATTGGAGACCGAGATCTGGCAACCTATTTGGAGCATGTTTTGGACGAGCTGGAGGAATCCATTAAAGTCTACAAGGATCTACGAAGAGGGAATATTCAACAACTCGTGGATGCCGAATGTGACGCCATGGAGCTGAAATGAATAAGGCTAATTTTGAATCCTTCTTAGTGGCTTTCTTTCGACGCTCTGCAGAGATAGACACCCAGATTATTGAAACAGCCTCCAATTTCGAGTGTCATAAAACTGCAGCTACAGAGAAAAAAAAGTCCTTGATCTGGAAACTGAAATTACTTGGCTTCAGGAACAGCTCAAGACGGCTAAGTAGCATATAGAAGAAGAAACCCAACTGTATCAGGCTGCTGCAAGCTAATTGAAACTTTTGAAGCGTCAGAAGGATGAGTTTATTTGAATTCAGAATGAAGAGATAACCTGCCGGACGACCTCTTTGCATCCCTTCGACCCAGTGTCTGAAAGAGTCCAAGCTAGATAACGGGTGCTTGAGTCTTGTGTCAAACAAGCTAATACTTTGGAGAAGCGGATCGCAGATCTTAGCACTCAACCTCTAGAATAAAGAGATCCCAGTTGTTATCTTTTTTTATACATATGATGTATTTTGAAACATCATTAATGAAATGATTTTTGTGGTTCCATTACTTGTTGCATACCTTGTAAAAGATATAAGTAATAGAATAGGAAATATATTCAGAGGTATTGGACGTGACATATTTTCTTATGGAAAACAACAATATTTATTATATCTGCTCAGAGGTAATGTGGACGTGGCAGAATATAATTCTTAGGATATCATTATTTCAAAAGACGACTTTATCAGAGGTAATGTGGACGTAATAAGTCGCTGATATGGATAATAGAATTCGGAGGTAATGTGGACGTGAATTCATTTTTTCTATTAATGATCTTCAAATCGGTTAGGACTTAAAGACGGGATATCATGTCTAAAAAGACGATATCTTTGATAATACGGATTTATCATAAAGAAAAGATATCTTTTTAAAAAAGCTGGATTTTAAAAAGACAGTTTTGATGATTTGGATAGGCTCCACTGGAGATTTTGAGAGGAAGGTTATTCCTGGCTTTGGAGATACCAGAACTCTTGTTTATCTGCTTCGGGGAGGCTTTTGCTGAAAAATATTAGTTGTAGGGAAGTTTTATCTCAAACATTAACTTGAACCAACTGATCTTCAGTAGGTGGCTCACGTTGCTCAAAGCAAAGCTCCCATTGAGTATCCATCCTTTGTGCCCAAGGATTAGATTCAGAGGTTTCGGCGAAGTCTTCGTCATCTTCCGAGAACTCGACAGTTACCATATTGGAAGATAGAGTCACTCGATGGACGTGCCCTACATTGGTGTCTGAATCCCATGAGAAAGAATCAGAAGAGTTAGATCGTTCTTCTCATCGAATTCGGAGGCTTCTGGAGTCAGAATTGGTGAAGTAAAACCTAATCCCCGCTTCATTTTGTTGTAGTATTGTTGTGATTTTCCTTTCGGAGCAAGAATACGAATAGGAGTTCGCCTTCCTTTACCGCCATTAAGACCAGCTTTAAAATTATTGCCCATCTTTTGAATGATATCTTTTGATTGCTGACTATAACAACGTAGTTGAAGTCTTCAATTATCGTGATTTTCTTCTTCACCATTGGGCGTGATCTTCTGTTCTGTTCCTTTACTAAAAAGTATAGGAAGTTCATCTTTCTTCCTGGAAGGAAATAAAAAGAATGAGTCTTGCATAGGCTCGAGCAATACTTCATTTTGGGAGGCTTCAACTGCTCCTATGGTGAGTGGTTCGAAGTTATCTAACATTTTTAAATAACATCGAGTATAATAAAGAACATCAGTATACTGTAAAGGAGATGTTACTTTATTGATTTGTACATCATTATTTACAACATGATTCTTAGCCTTAACAGAAGGCTTAGTAAGGTTGATAACCAGAGGAGGAGAAGGAGAAGGTGAAGGTTTGTTACGACAAAGGTCGATAACAAGAGGCTCAGAAGAGGTGAGCTCCTTTTGTTCCCTTTCTACAGTAGGAGGCTGTTTGTTATAAGAGAAAAGATGTATAGTCAACGTCTGAGAAGAAGAGGGACGAGTAGCACGTCCTTTGACGGGGATCATGAGAACATCTTTTAAAGTATGTTTCTGATCTTCCTCACTATCCATCGCCAATACAACTTTCATGAACCCCTCCTTATACATCCGAGAGTCCGTAAAATATGCTTCAATGCCCCTGAAAAGATTTAGGTCGGCTACTTCCTTTTGGACTTCTCCATTGGCATCTACATATCTGAAGCATTGATGTAAAGTGGATGGTACAATGTTATGCTCATGCAGAAAGGGTCTTTCCAGCAAGGCATTATAAGATCCATGATTATCGATCACGTTGTGTACGAAGATTGCCTATTTGAACTTTCAGGCGGATCTTTCCCAAAGGTTTACTTCTTCCAGAATTGAATCCCAAGATTGTCGTGATGGTTGTTGAAAGATTGTCTATAGGAATCTTCAATACATCTAGTAGAGTCTTTGGCATGATGATAAGTGCAGACCCAGG
Organism: Iris pallida; assembly: GCA_029216955.1. Classification (NCBI taxonomy): domain Eukaryota; kingdom Viridiplantae; phylum Streptophyta; class Magnoliopsida; order Asparagales; family Iridaceae; genus Iris; species Iris pallida. The sequence continues at coordinate 3,470,690 of JANAVB010029619.1, forward strand.
ATCGATCAAAATGCGATCAACCTTCTTGGTATTGACATATCCCGTGAAGTAGAGGGGTCGGTCATGATGATTACGGTCATGACGATTATCTTCCAATAGCATATCATCTTGCTTAAAGGTAATGTTTGGCATCAGCTCCATCACACTATAACAATGAAGGCATGTTATAGGCTCTTTCTCTGGCTTCTTGAGGAATGTTAGACAAGTATCAGCTTGTATCAATGCTTCACTCAATGTTTCTTGAGTTTCCTTCGAAAGATGGAGAAGCTCAAAAATTGACAATCTTGTCGGGGTATTAGCCAGCTGAGCCAGTATATCAAAGTTATACGGCTTCTCAAGCCCCAAAGTTGAGTTTTCTTCAATAATTTATCAAAATGGACAGGCTGTTTTCCTTTGTCAGTTGTCGTCGGTTTGGAAAAAGTTGGTTCTACTGGAGGTGATGAAGCTGATAGAATATTGGCAGCAGAAGAAGATGGTGCTTGAGGAGCCTCCAGAGCTGGAGCAGGGTTTTTCTGACCTTCTAAATAGTCTCTTAGGTAAGGTTTCCCAGACCTGGTACCAGTTAAAACTTCTTCTTCGGATACAGGTTCAAAGGACACCATATTGCAACTCTTTGCCTGGATCTTGTTTCTAGAAGATTTTTTTGGCAAGATGGAGAGTTTGTCCAGTAACCCAACCAACTTGAGATTGGTTGTGAGAAAGACACAGGGAAAGAGGTACAGGAGATCCATTTCTATGGTTCAAACCAGAAGCCTTTTGTAGGTCATATCCTATTTTCCTCATTAGTTCACGAGACTGTGGACTATACAGATAAAAAGCTGGTTGGTATTTGGCTTCTGACTTTGATAATGTTGTCTCAGCAGGGGAAGAAGAAGAAGGATTATTTACTGCTGAGATGAAGGTAGCAGTTAAGGGTGGAAGACAATGTTCACCAAATAAAATTATATGACATGATTTATTTTTAGTGGCCTTCTTAGACTTGGTAGAAGAAGATGGTGCTTCGAAGTCCGCCTCTAAATTTGGATGGATCTATTTAATTTCCCCTTTATCAGTAGACAGAGGAATAAGTCCATCAGTTCATGCAGGTGGAAGATTAACAATCTCGAGAGTAGTTCTCTGGATGGGGCTGACACCATCCTTTACAAGTTGAGCTGGAAAATCTCTAAACTGTAAAGAGACGACATTAGCCGTTACAGTTTTCTCATCTTGTTGGAGAGTGATTGCACCGGAATTGACCATCTCCTGAATTTTACCCTTGAGCACATAGCATGCTCGTGTGGGATGTCCAATAAACCTGTGGTAAACATAATATTTAGGATGGTCAGTCTTACCAACCTCTTCTGCCGTTTTGGTTCTGGCAGTTGAAGTTTATTGCTCTTGATGAGATAATCAAAGATACTCATGATATCATCTTCATCAAAAAAATATTCTTCTTTAGGTCGTGGTGCCCTTTGTGGTGGTGTTATTGGGGTAGATGTTAGCTAATTTACATTGATAGCTAGGACTTCTTTGCCTTTAAGATTAACGGCCAAAGTCTCCTTGCTCTTGCGATTGTTCTAAAGGCCGCTATTATTTGGAGTAGCGTGTTCATCTTTGTCAAGATTAGGCATTTGAGTACCTAATTGCTTGAACTTGTTAGCGCTCTCTTCTGCTGCTTTGGCATTCACTATGAAGGAAGGCCAATCCTGGAATTATGTTGATCTCGTCCACATGCTGATTATAGGCAACAGGTTTGATTTGTAAGTATCTATAGTCAAAGCATATGGGGTTCCAAGAGGCATTTTGAGTGCTTCACGGCGGAATCGTTCAATAAAACTTTCAGTAGTTTCATTATGTCGTTGTTTGATTTTGATGAGAGCAGACATAGTCATGTCGTTGGTTCTCTCATAAAAATCATTCCAAGAATATTTGTTTGAAGCCAGGAAAAGAGGTTATACAACCATCTGGTAAACTATGATACCAGTCATATACTGCACAAGCAAAACAGCCGACAAATACTCTAGTAAGAAGAACATTATTTGGTTGAAGTCGATCAGTTATTACTTTAAAGTGATTGAGGTATTGACTTGGAGACGTGCTGCCATCAAACAGCATAATAGTAGGGGGTTTGTATTTAGGAGAAAATTGGACCTCTTTCCATTCTATGGGATAGGGTTGTTTGATCCCAAGCTTCTGCAGGCCATCCTTCTGTTTAAAAGCTTCAAATTGAGTACGTAAAAGTTTTACGGCCTCATTGGTATCTCATGTTGATTGTGGAGGAGTGGATTGATTTGATAGGTTAGGAGGGGGAACTGTATGATAGGTATCACCCCCGGCACCAGATTGACTTGGAATAGCCTACGCAGGAATGGAAGCGGTGTGAGGGGACTGAACCCCCAGATTAATATTGATGGGAGCTGATGTTGTTACAGGTTCCTGAGTCGGAATCAGATTTACGACCGGTGGAACTGTATATTGTTCCATAATTACAGCATGCATGCATGTCATCATCTCAGCCATGTTCTTCAAACTAGCCTCCAAAGCAACAATTCTCTGCTCTTGACTGTTAGAACTGGAAGTATTTTGATTTTCTGTGATGGCATAAGCAGTCACTTCTCTAGCCTTTGAAGACAAACTAGTGTAAAGGATGGTCCTTTCAGAACTTTCACTATCAGCATCAAAGTTATATAAAGAACCACCTCCAGAATGAGTGATAGGGATGTCTTTTTTTACTGAAGGAATCTTGGTTAGAATTAAGAAGATTCCTTTGACCGATTGTGTCTTGGTCGAAAAGAAGATTCCTTTGACCGGTTATTTTTTGGCTTCTTGATTTAGTATATTGGTATACTCCTTCACCGGATTCATGGATCCGAACTAAGTATTGTTGACTGGGATTGCAGGATGCATTACGTCTTGGATGTTTTCTACCCCCAGTGCTTCGAGATGCCATGTTGACATAAGCATAGAGTAATTCATCTTCGTCCATTGGGATTAGTTCAGGAGGCCGAACATAATTCAAACAGTTAAAGACGGACCACTTAGCTGACTGACAGCAGCATTTGATGACAACTTCATGGTAGTGATTGCAATGATGTCCTTGCTGTTGGTCCACCACTGGACGGGATGGATTTGAAACCTTTCGCTTATGTATTAAGAGTTCACAGAGGTCACTAACAGGACGAGAAGAAGTTACAGGAATGTAGTCCTTGACGATATTCGGGACATGGTTACTATTCTTGAGGTGTCCCGTACCGTGAGTGTACAAGGACGTGCTAAGCTGGTTAGCATAAGTCTCAGGATTTTTTACCTCAGAATTCTTTCTCTGGCACAAGTTAGCAACTAGTGCAGGTTGCGCTTGAGACATCTTGTGATTTCCCGAGGTTGACTCTAATTGGCACCTGTTGATATAGGTGCGCAAGTCTAATAGGGAGCTACTTGTGCATCTACTTGAGATACTAGCAATTTTCTTTGTCGAGATCTTGAAATACATAGGGTTGGAAGATCCTGCCCTGACCTCTTTGGAGTAGGCATAATACCCTTTTGCGTGAAAAATTTATTCTAAATAGAACCCATCTTCCCGATAGAGATTTGGTTGTCTCTGTTAAGGAGAATAAAATTTCTATCTGAATTAGCAGTACTTTCTACCCAGTCAATGACTCGAGCAGAATGAGGAAAGGCTAAAGAGCGTTTTCCTTGATTTAGTAATTTCTCACTAAACTTTTTGAACATGCGCAAGTTGCGTCGAAGCAGGAACATGCATAAGTTGTGCCAAGGAGGAAAAAGCCAAAGTATGATTTCCTTTGTTTTGTCCAGCAGTGTGTCAAAACGAAGTCTCTTTTAATTTCAGAGTCGGAAAAGTAGAGGGGTTAGCCAAAAGGCTGTTTCCCTTAGGTTGCGCCAAAGCAGCGATGGGCGCAAGTTGCGCAGAAGCAAGAACAGGTGCAGGATGCGCCAGGGAAGTAAAGGCTAAAGGACACTTTCCCTTGTTTTGGACAGCAGTATGTCGAGACAAAGTCTCCTTCAATTTCAGAATCGGAGAAGTGGAGGGATTAGCCAAAAGATTGTTTCCCTTAGATTGCGCCAAGGCAGTGATGGGCACAAGTTGCGCAGAGGCAGGGGATTGTGCTGTTGAGGACTTAGGAGTCCAAACAAAGCGTGTCTTGCTCTTAACAGCGACAGCAGTACGCTTGGCACCCTCAACATTGATCATGGCCTCGTAGGCTGTCTGGTCGACTTGAACGACCAGGGTCTTCTGCGTCTTGCCGATTGACGCGGTATCACATTGAGTTGTCACTTTCTCGTCGGAGGAGAAAGTCATCCACAACAGATTCGCTATTTTGTTTGTAAGAACAAAATTCTTTCATTACAAACTTAGAAAAGAGTACAAGAGTACATTTAATTTTTGGGGAAGAACAACTATAGGAATCTGATCAGAAGACCATCACTTTATCCCATGGATGATGTGATATCGACGACATGAGCCTCTGGAGGATGCAACAGCACTTTAGTAGGAGATTATGATCACTCTTGATGCTTTAAAATTGATTTGAAACTCTATTTATAGAGTTCGTGAAATAACTGTTTAGTAGTTATTTTGGGTTACGTGCGCTTCAGGTTGCGCTCCTCCTGTTCACTTGTGCGAACGGTTGCACTAACTGTTGTAGACGCGTGGTATCGTTTGATTGAGATGCGCGTGGTCATGGACAGTGTAGTGGGCACATTCTGTGAAGTTAGTGGCTTGCGAGCCACGTCATTTTGTTCTGAACACTGTTTGATTACCCTGCACGAGCTTCATCAAGTTGCGCGCGGGCGCAATGTAGCGACTTGCGCGAGAGGTTGCACCAACTATTGTGGACACGTGGCATCGTTTGATTGAGATGCACGTGGTGGTAGGCAGTATAGTGAGCACGCTCTGCAAAGTTGGTGGCTTGCGCGCCATGTCACCCTGCTTTAAAAATAAGAGTTGATCAAGTGTCGCCAACTAGCCAGGCTACGCATAGGCACAACTCAAAAACTGGTACCTTTGACTAGGTCTTCTGTACTATACTGATTAATTCTCGTGCCACTCAATGACTTGCGCGAACCAGCTATCAGCATTAATTATATGCTGACAAAATCTTCTTGAGCGCCGTGTTGCGCAGGATTCGAATGGATTTTCCTTAATCTCCGTGCTGTCAGTTGTCAGGTAATGATGATGCTGTTACAGCTTCTCGAGGAAGTGCACCACGTGGCGCTCGCGCAACCTGACTCCAGCACAACCAGATGTTGGCGTAACCTAATGTTGTGCAACTTGATGGTTTAGCACAACATAATAATTTGGCGCCATCTGATGATCGAACACTTTAATGGGTGGCACAGCTTGATTTTTAGCCTCTACAGACCACGCCTTCTGGAGCAGAAGCGATCATAGATACTCGTACGATCTCCTACGAGTCTGGTAAATTATACAGCAGCCATAGTCCCTGAACCACGTCATCGAACTTGACTCCCATCGAAGATAGTTGGTCAACCACGCCCTGGAAATCACTCAAGTGATCCGTAATAGATGCCTCATCTTTGTACCGTAGACTCGTCATCGTCCGGATCAGGAACAACTTGTTTTCCCCGGTCTTCTTTACGTACAAATATTCTAGCTTATCCCACAACGTCTTCGCGTGCTCAATATTGGCAACGTGGTTGTACATGTTCTTATCAATGAACTGCCTGATATATCTGCACACATGTATGTGCTCGAAATTCCAGTCCTCATCGGATTTATCAACTGGTCACTTGGAAGCAAATACGGGCAGATGAAGCTTCTTGACAAACAGCAAATCTTTCATCTTGCTCCACCAATAATGATAGTTGGTGCCATTCAGGTTCACAATGCGTACCGGCTTCGCTTCCATCTCTCATATCCGATTTTCCTGTCAACTCCTGACACCCTTCTGAATTCCAGAACCTGGCTCTGATACCACTTTGTTGGAAAAGAAGCACGAAAACCTTTTCCCAAACTAGAGAGTACCTGCGAGAGAACCGAGCAATACAACGTACGAACCAAACACAATCCACGCAGACACAGAGAATTTTTGACGTGGAAAACCTTGTGGAAAAAACCACGGGATGATCGGAGTCCAACCCTTGAGAAGCCTTCACTAATAAAATAAAGGAGTACACCCTCTATAAACTTCTCCCGATCCAATACAGATTCCTACAACACTTGGAAGCAAGAATAAGGACGACGAGTAGAAATTACCCGAACACGATCCTCCTGTCAGGAGGGAGCAAGAAACATATTTCCACATCTAACATTCTAAATAATAAATAAATCAAATGCAAGACAGTTTGAAAGCAGTATATATTTTTTATAAATAATAAAAGACAATAAGCAATATCTCAGGAACTATAATGATGTAATTCTGCAATAGTGTTTTGAGTATATAACAAGATCTGTGACCGGCTGGATAGAGGCAATATGTATACTAGCATTCGGGCCAAAATGATAGTATACGGTACGGCTCAACCCCCTGTGCGGTAGGGGTTAGCGCGAGAGAGGCAATCGAAAAAAAGTGGCTTTGGTCACAGACGTTATACTACTCCCCCAATCAATCCCCGAGTCAATGAGTCAATAAGCCAATAAGGCAATCAATCCATCCGTCGATGTGGAGTCCGAGAGGGACCTACTGTGAATCAGTGTCACTACAATATATGATTCTACTGATACAGTACATACGGCCTTCAATCCTCTTTCTCTCCCAAAGTTGCAATAGCACACTTGCCACTTTTTTCTTTATTTTTTTTCAATGTTGTGTTATGATTACGGTTAGGAAAAACCATGTACAAATCTCCTAATTCGTAGCAAAACCTGGACCGTAGGATACGATCCAACGGTACAAAAATACCCTAAAATTAGCCTCATCCTGTCGAAACATAGTTCGGCTAGAACTCTGTGCTTTCATGACAAAATAGTTCTGGAACCAAGGGGCAGAGTTCGGCCAGAACTCTGTCTCCCCTGTTCCAGAAAGTACTCTGGTAGCTCCTGAGCTTCTTCTTCGTCTCTGAATGGCTTCGTCACCTCCCCGAACTTCTCTAACGAACAGACGACGCTCGTCGCACTCCGGGGTATTCTCCACATAGCTTGGGAACCCCACCCACTCCAACACTTGGAAGTAATACCCATAGTCCACAATAGCCTCCCACAACCCTGACATGTAGTTCTCGCTCCGCCCATGGTTCAGTGTATATAGGTCATAGTTTGCTCCTGAATCCTACTAGACAGACTAAGCATGGAGTTCGCACTATATGAGAAACTTTTCAAGAAACTATTAATAACTTTATTACTTTGAACATCCTATTAAACTATTTCAGCACTATTGATAGTTAGAAGTTTTATTCAACATTTTACTAGCCAAAAAAGAAGGCTAATGATAATGTCATAATGTTTGGATGCATGCTCTTCTATCTAATAATAAATATAATTAGCTACAGATTTTATGAGTTGACCCAGCCAGCTAGAATCTCAACAAATTTTGCTTCCATCATTTTCCTTAGAATTACAGACAGTAGAGCAACAGTACATTTGTAAACCCCCTCACCACTCAGCACTCATCAACCCATCACCCACCCCATACTTCCCTATAATTTTTTCCATGTTCACTCTCTCTCCCCTTTAATCCCTCACCACCACAACCTCACCATCACTCTCTCTCACCGTTCCCAACTTTTCTCCCTCTCTCCACTCAGAAACTTCCCCCTCCACTCTAAGCCTCTCATCATCATTATCATCATCATCAACTCCCCATCACACCTTTCCCCCAAATCCAGACCCTCAACCGGCCGATCCCTTCCGGCCAGCCCCCGCAGAACCCGAGGCGCTCCCTGCCGCTGCACCGCGACGGTGCCCCGTGCCAGAACCCGCAGCTCCTCGCCAGCCCCGACGGCAGACAGCGCTCGCGTGCCCCTGCGCCAGCGTCCCCGCGCGGATCCAGCAGTGCTCCTGTGCGCTTGCGACCCCACGTCTTCGTCCAGCTTCCCGTCGGCTTCCAACGCCCCGTTCCGAGTCCGAGACCTCCCCTCGGTGCTCCGTCATGCAAATTTTCGGTATATCTTCTGCCAGAATATTTTTGTTCTAGAAAACCACTATCTGCCCCACCAGGTTGACAGAAATAAATACTGTCAACATGGGACAATTAATTCTGGTTGTTATTAACCAATTATTGCTTAGTAGATAATTTATTAATATGGATTTTAGGTTAGCATTAAGTTATAGTTAGGAAATAGTTGTTATTATTATGACTAATAGGATTTATCCTTGTAAGTTATGTGTCACGACCCGCACCCTTGAGTAAGGGCACGAGAAGTGGGTACGTCCAGCCTACGCCGCAGTGTCGGCAGTAGAACGCTAGGTCAATCATCTAACAATATAAGGTACATGTACAGTATATACACTCTGAATGGAGGTGACATAGCAGAATACAATCTCAATCACAACTAAGGTAGAATACGATAAGATAGATAGATATAAACGAATCTACACAAGAGATACAATAGATAGAAGGCTAAGTGTCTATGATAACATCTCCACAAACATCCAGATAAAACAAACTCCCAATATATACAATAATGTATCAATGAGAAAGACAAGGTAAGAGTCTAAGCTAGCAGTCTAAACCACTGGTGGCAGATCCTCTACTGCAAGTGGGTCCAAGTCACAAGTGTTGTCTATAGCTGCACCATAATAGGTAGACACCAGAGCCTCATCCTCGTCCTCTTTAATATTTTCAACAGGTCCAGTCGGGACAGGAGCGAGCATAATACATCTCAACAAATCATAACAGGTTAGGAATTATAAACATGCTAGAGAGTAAGATACATAAAACTGAAAGAACAACATGATGTAAAAGAGAGACTGTAAGTATATAGCTACAATATATAAGAGAACTAATCAGTGCTAGTGATTCAGAGTACAAGATGAACATGTAAACATCTGGAGGGTGATTCATGACTATACTAAAGAGGTGATTCATGACTACTCTACTTTGGAATTATTCACATGTTCAGTTTCTACTCCCCCATCCCCAATCAATACACAAGGATCCAATCAAGTTACGTTAAGATTCATGACTATACTACTGGCCCATAAAGGGTGATTCAAGAGTGATTCATGAATAGATTTGTGAAGGCTCTGTGATTCATGAGAGTACAGGAATCACAAGCTGATACATGAAGATTCATGATAATAGAAGCATGAGATACATGATGTAAGTAAAACACACGAAACATGAGTATCTGATTCTTTCGAGGGGGATAACATCTCATGAAGGGATCCATATAGTACTAATCCGTGTTACCAACGTGTCAGCATCAAGTAAAGTAATCTAAAGCAGAAAATATAATCCTAAACAAGATATGAAATGATCAGAGAATGTACTCGCCTGGTATCCTGAATATCTGAAGAGAATATACTGTCCGAGGAGTGGTGTCTGGCTCCTATAGAACAGTACAAGTCACTACATGTCTAAAATAGTAAAATAGACTGCTACAATGCATCTACATGATGTCTGGGCTCAATCTAGGCTAAAGTCAACCTTTGGTCAACTCTAGTCAACTACACTAGTCAAACTAGGTCAAGCCTAACCCAACAAGTCTTATAGGCCTAACCAAGACTATCCTAGGAAGCACACACCATCACAAGATCATACCAGTCTATCTACACCAATCCACATGTGTTTTCATGCCAACACATAGGCTATGAGCCATATGTATAGCCTATAGGACATGCAGTCTATATGCCACATTCCTACACATTACATATACACTAAATTAATATAATTAACATACACATATATATACCACATCATTATTATCAAGCATATAAGTATATATATATATATATATATATATATATATATATATATATATATATATATATATATATATATATATATATACATATAGTGATAGGGAAGAAAATGGCATGTGTGTATTTGTGATACAATATTGTGTGAGTGTGGGTGTACCATATATGTGTGTGTGTAGTGAATATAGGAAACAGTTTTCAGATTTTTAGGGTGTTAGTGTGTGTGTGCGGCAATATGTGACAGGAATGTGGGTTCAGTGAAATGTGTATCAGGATTCAATAGAGGGTGTGTGTCAAAATTAGAAAAACAGGGTTGTGTGTCAATAGCTTAGGTGTGTGTGTGGATAGGGTCATATGTGTGTACAGTCACAGGTTTGTGTGAGTGTAGCATGATGTGTACAGGAATATGAATTCACTGAAATGTGTCTCAGTTTTGTAATGTGTGTGTGGGTGTGTGTAATGTAATACCATGTGTGTGATACACATATGTTAGGAAATCAGTTGACAGTTGGATAGGTTAGTGTGTCAAATCAGTTTTGTGTGTGTATAACTAACAGGAAGGGTGTGTATTGATCTCAAGTAAATGACAGTTTGGTTTAACAGTGTAATAGAAATAGTGTGTGTAATGGCATAGGTGAGTGTATATGATAGTTTACATATTCAGTTCCATTCCTATTTCGAAATCCCAATCTAATCCATGAATCTCCTAGCAAGTCATGAACCAAACATGTAAACAAATCTAAAACATGTGTAAATGAATTAACATGGTAATTAAATCAGGGAATTTGGTTTGAAAACACATTTAAATTCAGAAATTACAAAATAGTGCACAAGTATCAGTTAAATTGGGGAAATAAAATTCGAAAACTAATTTACAGTTAATAAGCAAAATTATTGGTTGGTAAACATAGTGTCAAGTGGGTACGTGTCAAGCAATGTGTATGTGTCCAACCAAGTGGACACAAACGTGTCCAAACAGTTAAACACACACGAATGCACTGGGACTGTGCACAGCATCGTGCACGCGTGCACCCGTGTCTAGTACATGACACAGGCCACGTGGAGACACGTGGCCATGCACACGTGTAGCCCACATGTAAGGCTATACGATCGACACCCTACACTATATCCAAAACGTGTACCGTCTCATGTCCAGCCACGTATCAGTGGCCAAAAACACGCGTGTCAGCCTGTGCGTGTGACCAGTGCGATGAGAAGAACTCCTCCAATACTGAACCACTCGAGCCCAAATTTTAGGAGACTAATGTCAGACATTGCCCTGACATTCTCCCCAAAAAATCTCGTATCCCCGTATCCTGTACAGCGAGCACTAGATCTAGAAATTCATTCAAAAACAATTTCAAAAACAACAAGAAAAGTTGGTTGTGGCATTTCATCAAACACCTAGACTAGGAAATGGATACGTGTCCGATACGAACACGAAACCTAATGCAAATGACACCAAACCTTCACTATAGCTAGGGGACACCTAGATCTAAGCTACCATGCAATAAAAACAAAAATTAAATAGAATTAGAAGGGTTTACCTATAGGTTGTAAGGATTAAGAAAAAGCCCCAAATTAAACGGTTCTCGTTGCTAGCCAAATCCTCCAAATTGCACAAAAACTGAAATCACTCTCCATGTACATCAAATAGAGGGTGATTAGAAACTATTGTAAAAGATTTGGATGAAAAAGAATTTAAAATGGATTTAATAGGAATTTGGGAAGTTGGGGATTTACCTTTCATTCCTAAAAGTTGGTTGAGCACAAAAGAGGCAAGAACAAGTGGAAAGGATATTATATTGGAGGGAACCCTAGGTTGGCCGACCACTATGGGTTGGTTAAGGTTAGGGTTCAAGTCATGGGCCTATGGCTAAGTTACATAAGTCATGAAATCAAATCCTTAAGTCATAAGTCATTTCACCTATTCTTGGTTTCTCCTATTTCGAACTAGTTTCTAATGACTAAAATGAGTTTGACTTAAGTTAGATTAGGGTCACACCATTGCCTACCAATTCACCATAGCTAGGGTCGACTTCTAGGTCAGTCTACAGAGTCTCAATTAGCCAAAGTCAAAAATTACAATCACCAATTCAATAAATCAAAATAAATTCAAAAATTCACCAAATAACCAAAATACTCCCAAGCTAAAAATATGGTAGTGTCAAATCTATCCTCCTTAAAATAATTTTTTTTTCTTCGAAATTAAAAGACAAAACTAAACTGATGAGAAGGATAGACAATCATACCTCAAGGTCCAAAAAGATATGGGTATCGCTCGCGCATCTCATCATCCCGCTCCCGGGTAGACTCTCCTGGAGAATGATGCCTCCATGCGACGCAAACCAAGGGTATCACCTGGTTTCTCAGTACCTTCTCTCAGCGGTCCAGAATCTCCACAGGCTGCTTTGGATAACTGAGAGTAGGTCCCAGCTCAATCTTCGAATGGTCAAGTACATGGCTAGGATCAGCCACATACTGTCTCAACTGTGATACGTGGAATACGTTGTGGACACCCACTAGTGCAGGTGGCAAGTCTAGCCTATATGCCATGTCACCGACTCTCCCACTGATCACGAAAGGTCCGATGAAGCGCGGGCTAAGCTTCCCACCTCCACCAAAATGTATGGTACCACGAGTCGGAGATATCCTCAGAAAAACCACATTTCCGACCTAAACACAAACAAGGTCTCAAGTTACTAAATAATCAAACATGATCAACAAACAACAATCAACCTACTTCTAATCCTATCTCCAGCCAAACTAAGTCAACATAGTCAATGGTCAACTACTGGTTAACAACTAGTCAACTTCTTAGGATTTCACCTATGCTAGCTATCAAGGTGTTGGCAACTAGAATTTAGCAAAAGAAAAACTCTATAATAGACTAACTCTTAACTTCCCAAATCCCATCAAGTCACCCCTAACTAATTACCTATAATCTAAGCACACAAATCCCAAGTACCACATATACATAAGCTCAAGAACAACAACCCATCATATATATCCTAAGTATATAAAAAAAATAAAAAAAAATAAAAAAAAAAAAAAAATATATATATATATATATATATATATATATATATATATATATATATATAACTAATCATCAAAGGGTTAAAGTAGACTAAACTTATAAGGGACTGAAACAAATGCTTAGAAATTAGGCTAAGGATGAATGGTCTGAAATATCAATGTGGGCAAAAGGTAATGATGCTAAGGAGACTGAATTTATAAGCAAAAGGATAGGACATTAGGGTCCACTTGTAAAGTTAAAGTGAAAGAAAACCTACATGGTGACTGAAACATGCCTTTAGATCAACATGGTCTCTCCTCTCTATCTGGACTGAACTAACTACATGCAGGACAGTGGTCTGAAAGAAGTGAACCAAACTGGTGTACAGGGAATACAAAAGGCAGTATACTGCAAATGAGTGCAGGCTACATACCAAATCAAAATACATTACATATATACAAGCTATATATATGCTTTACCTTCATCACCTCAACTCTACTCAAAGTCTAATAACACACACTCCCTACCACATGCCTATTATTCAAATGAAGGGGTCAGATACTGTAGGATGTGTTGGGACAGAACAGTGGTGTAGCATGGCTGCACATGAGGATGTAGGACAATCACATGTAGGACAATGATATGTAGAACACATACATATGGAAAATTAAACAAATGCTCAGGTAGAGGCTTTGGAAGACTGAACCAACAATGAAAGAAAGGTTTGGACATGTATCTGGACAGATGGGCTAAACAGGTATCATATGTATCTAATACAATGAAAGAGGGACAGAACAAATAATCAAGGGAGAGCTCTTATTAACAACCCATCTTATATCCCCAATGTATACAACTGTCCTAAATGGACTGAACAACCATGCCCAAGAAAAAGTTTAAAATCCACTGTAGGACAGGTACTACAGGTTATAATGAAGGGTATTGCAAGGCTATCAAGTAAGGTAAAATGCTACGAGATGCAGTAGGTCACCATGTACAGAAGTAAGGATGAGTGTAGACCTATAATATGTATGATACTAACTCTCCAGATATGCAGAATATGATAAGGGGTTGATGGTTATATTGGTGAGTCAATAATTGGAATCTGAATAATGGTCCAGTTAAATCTATGATGCAATATGGTAGGTAATGAAATATTGAGTGCAGTGAACAACTTGAAATAGTATGAACCGAGGGAACATGGTCTCTAATGAAGGGTCTGCACACTTCCTATAAAGGTTGATCAAACATTACGGAACTCAACACAAAGAGAACTCAACTAAAATAGAAAACTGAACCAAATATAGGCTAAACAACATGTCCATACCCTATACAACAATGACCTATAGATACCAACCAACCCATATCCATATGCCAATATCATCTGTATCTATCTATATACATAGACCTCTGAGTATTAGGTGAAACTACAACTATACTCAAGGACAGGCTCTGGTCATGGGTGCTTTACTGGAAAGGACAAGAGAAAAATAATAATAAATCATCAAGGCTGCAAAGCAGACTAACATCCTCTACGAAAACTGGTAGGTATTATAAATAATAGGAGAATCATCTACAATGGGTTATTATTCTAATACCAATGCTAACTATCATCTCTAGGGTACAGAAACTCTACAAATCATCATATCATTACACTATGAAAGAACTACATATGAATAAGCTCTACAAAAACTAAATATCCTTATTCCTAAGTTATTTGATGATAAAATATAATTTATAACAACAAAAGGGTACGATAGAGATGATATGTTTAAAAACCTTCTCAAGATACGATCTGATAATCATATGCGTCTTTCCAAAATCATGCTACTCAGAGTCCTCGTCCTGCCAGTAAGCAAGGCTGCGATAAACGATAGATTCCATTACTGGGGTATGCACCTCTACAATCATGTCGTCTGAAAATCTCGCTATGCCGACTAGTATAGCTGCAAGAAGTTCCAAATCTCATAACCAAGATACGTACATCCGAAGTCAGGTCTCTATGTTTCCGCCATGCTAGCTAATATGGCTGTGATAAACTACAGGTTCCATAATCAAGTAGACGTTTTACCATCCCTATTATTTATGTCAACATATGTTATCAGAAAATATTGTAACTCAGGCCATAAAATTCATCTCGATAGGAAAATCAAATCAAGAACGATCCATCAAAAATCAAATTTAATAATCAAGGAGTGAGAGCGAACAAAACAAAGGAAAGGATTTCAAATTGAAGTTTAATAAGATTTTTAAGGGTCGTCCTAGGAATCTCTCAAGGAATCCTAACTGTGATTGAGTACCTTTAAAATATATCATATTCCTACTGCAGGCTGTAGTGATACTCTAGTTCGAATACCACTACATTAACTCGACCTGCATGGGCCACCACTAAAAACGTGTCACAATCCGCACCCTAGAGTAAGGGAACGAGAAGTGGGTACATCCAGCCTACGTCGCAGTGTCGGCGGTAGAACGCTGTCCTAGGTCAATTATCTAACAATATAAGGTACATATACAGTATATACACTCCAAATGGAGGTGACATAGCAGAATACAGTCTCAATCACATCTAAGGTAGAATACGATAAGATAGATAGATATAAACGAATCCACACAAGAGATACAATAGATAGAAGTCTAAGTGTCTATGATAACATCTCCTCAAATATCCAGATAAAACAAACTCCTAATATATACAATAATGTATCAATAAGAAAGACAAGGTAAGAGTCTAAGCTAGCAGTCTAAACCACTGGTGGCAGATCCTCTACTGCAAGTTGGTCCAAGTCACAAGTGTTGTCTGTAGCTGCACCATAATAGGTAGGCACCAGAGCCTCATCCTCATCCTCTGTAATATTTTTAACAGGTCCAGTCAGGACTGGAACGAGCACAATACATCTCAACAATCATAATAGGTTAGGAATTATAAATATGCTAGAGAGTAAGATACATGAAACTGAAAGACCAACATGATGTAAAAGAGAGACTGTAAGTAAATAGCTACAATATATAAGAGAACTAATCGGTGCTAGTGATTCAGAGTACAAGATGAACATGTGAACAGATGGAGGGTGATTCATGACTATACTAAAAAGGTGATTCATGACTATTCTACTTTAGAATTATTCACATGTTCAGTTTCTACTCCCCCATCCCCAATCAATACACAAGGATCCAGTCAAGTTACGTTAAGATTCATGACTATACTACTGGCCCATAAAGGGTGATTCAAGAGTGATTCATGAATAGATTCGTGAAGGCTCTGTGATTCATGAGAGTACAGGAATCACAAGCTGATACATGAAGATTCATGATAATAGAAGCATGAGATACATGATGTAAGTGAAACACACGAGACATGAGTATCTGATGCTCCCGAGTGAGATAACATCTCATTAAGGGATATATAGTACTAATCCATGTTACCAACGTGTCAGCATAAAGTAAAGTAATCTAAAGCATGAAATATAATCCTAAACAAGATATGAAATGATCAGAAAATGTATTCGCCTGGTATCCTGAATATCTGAAGAGAATATATTGTCCGAGGAGTGGTGTCTGGCTCCTATAGAACAGCACTACATATCTAAAATAGTAAAATAGACTGTTATAATACATCTACATGATGTCTGGGGTCAATCTAGGCTAAAGTCAACCTTTGGTCAACTCTAGTCAACTACACTAGTCAAACTAGGTCAAGCCTAACCTATCAAGTCTTACTAGGCCTAACCAAGACTATCCTAGCAAGCACACAACATCACAAGATCATACCAGTCTATCTACACCAATCCACATGTGTTTTCATGCCAACACATAGGCTATGAGCCATATGTATAGCCTATAGGCCATGTAGTCTACATGCCACATTCCCATACATTACATATACACTAAATTAATATAATTATCATACACATATATATACCACATCATTATTATCAAGCATATATATATATATATATATATATATATATATATAGTGATAGGGAAGAAAATGGCATGTGTGTATTTGTGATACAATATTGTGCGAGTGTGGATGTACCATATATGTGTGTGTAGTGAATATAGGAAACAGTTTTCAGATTTTTAGGGTGTTAGTGTGTGTGGCAATATGTGACAAGAATGTGGATTCAGTGAAATGTGTATCAGGATTCAATAGAGGGTGTGTGTCAAAATCAGGAAAACAGGGTTGTGTGTCAATAGCTTAGGTGTGTGAGGATAGGGTCATGTGTGTGTACAGTCACAGGTTTGTGTGAGTGTAGCATGATGTGTACAGGAATATGAATTCACTGAAATGTGTCTCAATTTTGTAATGTGTATGTGGGTGTGTGTAATGTAATACCATGTGTGTGATACACATATGTTAGGAAATCAGTTGACAGTTGGATAGGTTAGTGTGTCAAATCAGTTTTGTGTGTGTATAACTAACAGGAAGGGTGTGTATTGATCTCAGGTTTTCAAGTAAATGACAGTTTGGTTTAACAGTGTAATAAGAACAGTGTGTGTAATGGCATAGGTGAGTGTATATGACAGTTTACACATTCAGTTCCATTCCTATTTCGAAATCCCAATCTAATCCATGAATCTCCTAGCAAGTCATGAACCCAACATTTAAACAAATCTAAAACATGTGTAAATGAATTAACATGGTAATTAAATCATAAAATTTGGTTTGAAAACACATTTAAATTCAGAAATTACAAAACAGTGCACAAGTATCAGTTAAATTGGGGAAATGAAATTCGAAAACTAATTTACAGTTAATAACCAAAATTATTGGTTGGTAAACATAGTGCCAAGTGTGTATGTGTCAAGCAATGTGTATGTGTCCAACCAAGTGGATACAGACGTGTCCAAATAGTTAAACACATACGAATCAACTGGGACTGTGCACAGCATCGTGCACGCGTGCACACGTGTCTAGCACACGACACAGGCCACGTGGGACAAGTGGCCGTGCACACGTGTAGCCCATATGTTGGGCTACACGATCGACACCCTGTACTGTGTCCAAAACGTGTATTGTGTCGTGTCCAGCCACGTATTAGTGGCCAAAAACATGCGTGTCAGCCTGTGCGTACGACCAGTATGAGGAGGAGAACTCCTCGAATACTGAACCACTTGAGCCCAAATTTTGGAAGAATAATGTCAGATATTGCCCTGACATTCTCCCCAAAAATCTCGTGTCCCCATGTCATGTACATTGAGCACTAGGCACTGAGTAGCAGGACAACACGCGTGTGTCAGTGCAGCTGTTTGTGTCCTCGTGTGGACACGACACGACTCCAAAATCATAGAGCAAGGACACGAATTAAAAGACAAACCGTAGATCTAGAAATTCATTCAAAAATATTTTCAAAAATAGCAAGAAAAGTTGGTTGTGGCATTTCATCAAACACCTAGACTAAGAAATGGATACGTGTCCGATACGGACACGAAACCTAATGCAAATGACACCAAACCTTTACTATAGGTAGGGGACACCTAGATCTAGGCTACCATGCTATAAAAATAGAATTAAAATGGAATTAGAAGGGTTTACCTATAGGTTGCAAGGATAAAAAAAAAGCCCCAAATCAAACGGTTCTCGTTGCTAGCCAAATCCTCCAAATTGCACAAAAATGAAATCACTCTCCATGAACATCAAATAGATGGTGATTAGAAACTATTGCAAAATATTTGGATGAAAAAGAATTTAAAATGGATTTAATAGGAATTTGGAAAGTTGGGGATTTACCTTTCTTTCATAAAAGTTGGTTGAGCACAAAAGAGGCAAGAACAAGTGGAAAGGATATTATATTGGGGGAAACCCAAGGTTGGCCGGCTACTATGGGTTGGTTAGGGTTAGGGTTCAAGTCATGGGCCTATGGCTAAGTTACCTAAGTCATGAAATCAAATCCTTAAGTCATAAGTCCTTTCACCTATTCTTGATTTCTCCTATTTTGAACTAGTTTCTAATGACTAAAATGAGGTTGACTTAAGTTAGACTAGGGTCACACCATTGCCTACCAAGTCACCATAGCTAGGGTCAACTTCTAGGTCAGTCTACAAAGTCTCAATTAGCCAAAGTCAAAAATCACAATCACCAATTCAATAAATCAAAATAAATTCAAAAATTCACCAAATGACCAAAATACTCTCAAGCTAAAAATGTGGTAGTGTCATTATTGTCAGTTAATTATAAGTTATAAGTCTTTCTTATAAAATAGTTAAAATGGTTTCTATGATAATCTAATAAATAAAGTATTTTGGTTATACGATAAAAATAGTAAACTTTCGGCTTATTAAGAAAATATAGAAGAATGAGTTTAAAATGTTTTACTAGCAAAATAATTAGTTTCATAAGTAAAAAGTATATAAATTTCTCTTTAAATGTAAAATGTTTATTAGTGAATTATTTTGGGCAAGAAAGTATTTTTAGTAATAATAGTCGAAAAATGATTTCGAATTGATTAAAAATATTAAAAACATTAGTTTTGGAGAAAAATCATATTTGATAAAATACTATTTTTGTTAAGGCAGTTAAAATAATTATTTCCTTATTTTGGTAATATTAGTCAAAATGGTTCTTTAGTAAGAAATTATATTTTCGTGTATTTTGATAATTACATAAAATGCTAATTTTTATAATACGATTAAATAGCTATTTTCTTATCCTTAATTATTATGGTAAAATTTTGTATTTTTACTAAAATGATTATTTTGTCACTTAGTATTAGTTTATAAAACCTACTCTTAAAATATAAATATTTTCTACGTTTCTAAATAAATTAGGTTGTTTCAACCGACCATACTTAGCTCTTAATTAACTAATTAGCGTTGTCCTCAAGTTAGAGTGTAGTTATTCTAGCTACTAAATCTGGTGTTACGATTATGTAGGGTTTGATCCCTAAACCCTAGCCGTTACCTTCTAGTTGTTGCTTTCCACGCCGAGGATACAACCAAGAAAAGTTTCATATCTTTCATGTCTGTATTTTATTTAATATTAAATGTACTGCATTAGTAGAATTATATATTGTAGTGACACTGATTCACAGTGGGTCCCTCTCGGTCTCCACATCGACGGATGGATTAATTGATTGCCTTATTGGCTTATTGACTCATTGACTCGGGGATTGATTAAGGGAGTAGTATAACGTTTGTGACCAAAGCTATTGTTTACCGATTGCCTCTCTCGCGCTAACCCCTACCCCACAGGGGGTTGAGCCGTACCGTATATTATTGTTTTGGCCAGAATACTAGTATACATATTGCCTCTATCCATCCGGTCACAGATCTTGTTATATACTCAAAAAACTATTGTAGAATTGCATCATTGTATTTCCTGAGATATTGCATGTTGTCTTTTATTATTATATATCAAAAACATATACTGCTTTCAAACTGTCTTGTATTTTATTTATTTATTATTTAGATTGTTAGATATGGAAATATGTTTCTTGCTCCCTTTTGACCGGAGACCCAACATTCTTAGGTGACTACAACGACGAGGATCTCGCATTTAGCTCTTACTACGGGCCTGGTTCGAACCCTGACGAGATAGCTGAACTAGATCAAGGAGCCCGAGAGTTTTAGTTGCACTTTGGACTAGTTTATTTCCCCTTTTTGTTACAAGTAAAACCATGTAATAAATGAATGTTTGTTGTTTGTATTTATTTCATTTCAGACCAGTTTCCAGGTTAATAAAATGTTATTTTTCCTGCTTTAGGTTTTTTTTCTGCTTGTGTTCACTGCTTGATACTGTTGACACAAAGTCACAGTCAACCAAATATTGACTACATTGACTAAATAATATCTGTATAAATTCAATACGACACACGACGTCTGCATTCAGTTCAGGACAGACAACAGCTCAGTTTCCGACTCTCAGTGTATTTTCGAGTCTGTACTTTTATATTTTATTGAGTCTAGAAGTATGTACTCTGAGTTATGCTGAGCTCTTGGAACTTAGTCTATAAGCCTACCCAAAATCCCAAGCTCCACCAAAACAAAAATTGCCCACAAGTCCCACTTAGGACCACTCTGTGCTCTGGAGACAGAGTTCGGGCCGAACTCTGCCTCCACACAGAGTTCGGGCCGAACTCTGTCCCCTAGAAATCAGGAACCCTAATTTTAGGGTTAGCTGGTTGCTAGCTGTCCAACGGCCAAATTTTTGAATTTTCCTACCCGAATTCTGGCCGAATTCTGCCTCTAAAAACACTATAAATAGGGCATGAATTCTCTCATTTCAATTCACTCAATCTTCTCTTCTCTTCTCTCCTACAAGCTCAATAAGCCATACCCTTCCTATCTACTAGCCACAAGCCTCCTAAGTCTCGAGTGCTCAGCATCTCTCAGTTAGGATTCTTGTGCAAAAGTGAAGAAGTCGCTTGGATAATTCCAAGCAAATCGCCACTGCGATCCTCTGTTAGAAGTTGACGTGCTCTTCTGAAGAAAAGGCATGGGTTGTAAGCTACTATTTCACAAATAGCGGATTTAATCCTGAGCTAGAGTTCTCAGGCCTGGACTAGTCCTCCACGAGGGAAACCAGGTTAAAATCGCTGTGTTTGCGTATGCTCTTCTGCTCTTCATTTATTTTCCGCACTTTACTCTGATTATTTATTGTTGGTGAAAGAGTTATTTTTAATTGGCTATTTTTCTATATATACTCTATTCACCCCCCTCTAGAGTTGCCAAACTGTTCTTCAATTGGTATCAGAGCTCTGTTCTCTTTACAAGGACTAACATCCTAAGAGCTGATCCATGGCAACCACACAATCCTTGATTTCCAATCATGGTGAAGGTCAGTCCACTCATAGGCCTCCCCTATTTGATGGGACTAACTACACATATTGGAAAACAAGGATGAGCTTCTATCTTAAGTCTCTAGACTTTGACCTGTGGACTGTCGTCACTGACGGTTACAAAAAGCCCGCCAGGATAGTTGTCGATGGTGACCTCATTGAGAAACCATACGACAAATATTCTGTCGAGGAGAAGAAACAGGCAAGTCTAGATGCTAGGGCTATTAATGCTTTATTCTGTGCTATAGACAGGAATGAGTTCAACAGGGTCTCTACATGCACCACTGCTCATGAAGTATGGAGACTTCTAGAAGTGACGTATGAAGGAACCACACAGGTCAAGGAATCTAAAATAAGTCGTCTCACTCAAGAATACGAAGCCTTCAAGATGAAGCCAAGTGAGACGATCACTCAAATGATCACAAGATTCCTCGACATCATCAATCCTCTATCTTCGCTTGGAAAGCAGTACTCAAACCACGAGAAGATTCGTAAGCTGCTCAGAGGGCTACCAAAGATTTGGAACCCTAAGGTGACAGCCATCATAGAAGGAAACGATCTCACAACAATGTCAATGGAGACCTTGATGGGTAAGCTTATGACTCACGAGCTTGACCTCAAGGACTTCGAAGAGCCTGCTCCGAAGACCAGGGAGATCGCACTCAAAGCTCATCAACGAAGAGCTAATCATGATGAGACCGAAGAAGATAATTCGGATGATGAAGACCAAGCTCTCATGGTTCGCAACTTCAGGAAATTCCTTCGCTTCAATCGAAGGAAGAAGAAATCTCAAGAAGACGATGAAGAAGAACCAACTTGTTACGGTTGCAAGAAAACTGGACATGTCCGAAAAGACTGCCCATTCCTGAAGAAGAGCAACCGCTATGAGAAGCCATACAAAAAGAACTCATCAAAGAAATATGCCAACACAGGTATCTGGCATGAAAGTGAAGCGAGTGACTCTGAGGAAGAAAAGGACTCTCCTCAAGATACAGCAAATGTGTGCCTGATGGCAACTTCCAACAAGGTATCTAACGAAACTCTGGATGACTTCTCTTTTGATGAACTTGGCGATGCTTTCACTGATTTACTCGATGATCATAAAAAGGTCATCGGTAAATATAAACATGCCAAGGACAAAATCAAAAGTCTAGAAGATGAGATACAAAGAATTTCTTTACTTCTTGATAATGTTAGAAACACATCACCCACAAATGACACTGATGAAGCATCCAAGCTTAAATTAAGCTTACATGATGCTGAAGCACGTATTGAGCAACAAACTCAAGAAATCACTACTCTCAACACGTTGCTTGCTGAAGAAAAGAGTAGGCACAAGATTTCCATGACTAAGATTTATGGCTTAAATATTAAGGTTGATGAACTGCAAGCTGTTTCTAAAAGATTAGAAACCAAATTGGGTAAACAGGTTGTTCAACCTCAAACCCAATCACATGGGCACAACACCACTCATGCTAGTCAACTACGTCATTCTCATGCAGCACATAACCATGCATTTATATACACAAACTTTCACAAACCACGTGCACGTAAGAACAATTCTCACTCAGTACACACTCATCATGCACAAAGACACAATCAACATCACTCCACACATAAAAATCATCATGCCATGCCATATAGACAAAATCATCATGCCATGCAATATAGACAAAATCATCATGCCATGCCATCTAGACAATATCAGCATGTCACACATCATAGACAATACCATCATTCTATGCCTCATAGACACCATCAACATGCCACTCATTCCATGCATAATCATCTTCACCATGCTAACTCTTCACATCATGTCCATCCTCATCCTGTTGCTTATAGATATTATTCTCATGCTCCTAGTATAAATAAGAATGCTATCTGTACTTATTGTGGATTACATGGACACATCTCACCACAGTGCAGAGTTAGAAGACTTGTAGATAAAAGGATATATGCTTGGTTCCCAAAGACTAACTTTTCAGGACCCTCAAGAACTCGGGTACCAAAGGTCACATCTACTCTTGATGTAGGTGGACCTTCCCTCCTCAACTGAAAGTAAGTGGATTCTCGATAGTGGATGCTCGCGACATATGACGGGAGACGCAAATCTTTTTGCATCACTATCGATGAAGAGAGAAGGATACGTATCCTTCGGTAACAATCTCAAAGGGCACATTATAGGTAATGGTATCATTGGTCATCCTCCTTCTCCTGTAATAAAGGGTGTCTGCCTAGTGACCGAGTTAAAGCATAACCTGCTCAGCATTAGTCATCTTGCTGATCATGGATATGATATTAACTTTGGACAAAACAGTTGCTATATCTATGATAGGTCAACAGGAGACATTGCTTTTGAAGGGAAAAGAGAGGACAACATCTACATTTTCTATCTTTCTATAAATACTAACAATGCAGGTAGATGTCTATATGCCCACAAAGACGAACGACTACTTTGGCACCAGTGTCTTGGTCATGCCAACATGGATGCTATATCCAGGCTTTCCACCAAGAAGCTAGTGAGAGGATTGCCTGAAATTACGTTCAAAAAGGACACGGTATGTGCCGAATGTGAACTAAACAAGGCAACTAAATCCTCATTTCATTCTATCAACTCTGTAAGTACTACTAGACCCTTGCAACTACTTCATATGGATTTATTTGGTCCTAGTAGAATAGCTAGCCTTGGAGGCAAACTTTATGCATTTGTTATTGTTGATAATTTTTCGAGATTTACATGGGTTTTTTTTCTCGCTAATAAGAGCGATGCTATTTCTGCTTTCAAAATTTTTGTAAAGAAAGTTCAAAACGAAAAAGGCTACATGATTACTCGAATCCGAAGTGATCATGGAGGCGAATTCGTAAATTATGATTTTGAAAGTTTTTGTAATGCAAATGGTTTTGATCATGAATTTTCTTGTCCTAGAACTCCTCAACAAAATGGTGTTGTGGAGCGGAAGAATAGGACTCTTGGCGATATGGCTAGAGTCATGTTGAATAAATTTTCTCTTTCGAAATATTTTTGGGCAGAGGCTGTAAGTACAGCATGCCACATTTTGAATAGGGTGCTTATTCGTCCCATTACGAAGAAAACACCCTATGAGCTTTGGTTTGGGAGAACCCCCAATGTTTCTTATTTTAAAGTTTTTGGCTGTAGATGTTTTATCCTTAACACCAAAGACAACTTAGGCAAATTTGATGCCAAAGCTGACGATGGTATCTTTCTTGGTTATGCCGCCAAGAGTAAGGGATATAGAGTTTTCAATAAACGCTCACTTATTGTGGAAGAGTCAACAAATGTAACTTTTGATGAAGACAACAGTGCAGCAAGTACTCTTGATGATGACGTTGAGCCATCAACTTCTACTCCAATGAATACTTCAACCGAAACTAATTCTCTGGAGGGTTTGCCTAAGAAATTCTCTTTCAAACCTTCTCATCCAGAAAATTTAGTTATAGGAGAAGTTTCACGTGGAGTAACTACTAGATCATCACTAAGAGACTCCGTTGCTAGTACTGCCTTCATTTCACAAGTAGAGCCTAAAAACATTTCTGAAGCTTTTAATGATGAATTTTGGATTTCTGCTATGCAAGAAGAACTCAACCAATTCGAGAGAAGCCAAGTATGGGAACTCGTTCCTAGACCGGTTAATCACTCGATAATTGGTACTAAATGGGTTTTTAGAAACAAAGTAAATAAAGATGGTTCAGTCACACGTAACAAAGCTCGTCTAGTAGCTCAAGGATACAACCAAGAGGAAGGTATCGACTACGATGAGACGTATGCTCCTGTTGCTAGACTAGAATCCATTCGGATGCTTTGTGCTTTTGCTAATTTTCAAAATTTTAAATTATTTCAATTGGATGTGAAAAGTGCTTTCCTGAATGGCTTTATTAAGGAGGAAGTTTATGTGAAACAACCCCCTGGCTTTGAAAATCACAAATTTCCCGACCACGTGTTCAAGCTGAAGAAAGCGCTTTATGGCCTTAAACAAGCCCCCAGAGCTTGGTATGAAAGGCTAAGTAGCTTCTTACTTGAGAAAGGTTTTTCAAAAGGGAAAATTGACACTACACTGTTTATAAAATCTTTCAAAGACACTATTTTATTAATTCAGATTTATGTTGATGATATTATTTTTGGGTCTACTGATGAAACTCTTTGTCAAGAATTTGCCAAGTGTATGCAGATGGAATTTGAGATGAGCATGATGGGAGAGCTCAACTACTTTCTTGGTCTGCAAGTAAAACAACTGGCTAATGGAACTTTCATCTGTCAATCGAAGTATACCAAGGACATGCTGAAGAAGTTCGATCTTGACAACATCAAACCAATCAGCACTCCAATGGCTACTTCAACCAAACTCGAACCAGATGACAGCGGCAAACCCGTTGACCAACGTAAGTATCGAGGTATGATAGGCAGCTTACTTTATTTAACTGCTAGTCGCCCCGATATCATGTTTAGTGTTTGCCTATGTGCTAGATATCAAGCAAATCCTAAGGAATCTCACATGACCGCGGTTAAGCGTATCTTTCGATACCTTAAGGGTACGGTTACAGTGGGCCTATGGTATCCCAAGTCAACATCATTTGACCTCATCGGTTACTCTGATGCTGACTTTGCTGGATGCAAGGTCGACCGTAAAAGTACGAGCGGCACGTGTCATTTATTAGGAAAGGCTTTAGTCTCATGGTTTAGCAAGAAGCAGAACTCTGTCGCACTATCCACAACAGAAGCTGAATACATAGCAGCTGGGCGTTATTGTGCACAAATTCTGTGGATGAAGCAAACCCTTGAAGACTATAAGTTATCTTTCATGCATATTCCTATATTCTGTGACAATACTAGTGCAATCAATTTGACTAAGAACCCTGTCTGCCACTCACGCACTAAACACATTGAGATCAGACACCACTTTTTGCGTGATCATCAGCAAAATGGCACGATTAACTTAGAATTTATTGACACTGATCATCAGCTGGCAAATTTCTTTACTAAGCCACTATCCGAAGAGCGCTTCAATTTTCTTTGTCGTGAACTTGGAATTTTAGATGAAGCAGTTATAAATTGAAACTCACCTGCATAAATATCGAGTATATTGTGATTCTTTTTCGAAGAATTTGGTATGGGTACAAGCCGAAAGGGTCCTTCTGACAACAAGGCGTAAAAGCCTAAGCGACACGGTGCACTAGTCCTCAGGACTACCGCTAGCTGGGATCCGGCCCCTGCAGCTAACCCATGGCAAATTTGGACTATTGAACCACAGTATATGTCCTTATTTATTATATGGCTCGTTTTCGATTTAATATTGCCTAATTGAGATTTTCTAAAGTTTATTCTATTTTCTGAGTACCTCTCTATCTATTTTTTTTAATTCAACACTCTTTGTTGTCCTCAACTATCTTTTGTTTAACTCTTAAACATTTTCTTCATGTTCTTTGCCTGTTTTCAGTTCTGGACCATTGATCCAGAACTCGGGCCGAACTCTGCCCCTATCAGAGTTCGGGCCGAGTTCGGTTCTTAGGTTCCAGGGTCGGGATCTGGATCTGCCGTTGGATCAATTTTAATCCAATGGTCAATTTTTTACCCGACCAAAGACCAAGCCCTATTTTTTTGTCGGGATTCCATCTCTCTCCTTCACTATTACCACCTTTCTCACCTATACAAACTCTTTCCTTGAAACCCTAACCCTAGTTTTTGATCTAGAGTGCTCCATTGCTTCTCAAAATCAAGAAAAAGGGGTTTCTCTCCATTCTCTTCCATTGTTTATTACTTGTTTGAGGTACCATTCCTATTTTCTATCTTCTAGTTAAATTTTTTAATGGCTCCTTGCTTGTTCAATCGTGGGAAGAGAATTCGAGTTGAGAGTATTTCCTCTTCGGATTCTCCTCCATCAATTGAACAAATCATTGAACAACTTCAACCTCCTCATCCTTTGTTCAATCCACCTCGTCCTCAAAATCCTTCCACCTATGACAACAGACTTTTTGTCTCACAAGATGCATCAAACAACTGGTTTAGTGACTTTCGGAATCGTCAGGTATTCACAGGACATCCTATTAATTTTTCCATATTCTCTCAATATGATTCTTTATTCCATGATCTCTATCTTGATGAACTAGTTACCACAACTTCTGCTATCTATCGTCATGCCGTTCAAATGTTCTACTGCAACTTAACCTTTGATGACCTTCATATTTATTCACGAGTTGCAGGTATCAATATATCTTTTGATGACTTTGACTTAGCCGTATATCTTGATCTTCTAGAGCCCAATTCTTGGGAAAAGCTAGTTGACGCTCGCTCGTTCCGTTTTCCCGACGGAATTTCCCTTGAGAGCTTCAAGGACGATTTGTGTACTCCATACACACGTCCTCGCAAGCTCACGGCTAAATATCTCAACCCATATTTTTCTGACCTTCATTGGATTATTTCTAACACCATTCTACCCAAAACAGGTTCCCATGATGACATCACTTATCTTGAAATATCTGCTCTTTATCATCTTTATTTTGGAATTCCTTTCAATCTTCTACGTACCATGATGGACTGGATGATTTACTGTAGGAGGAAACCACGAGCTTTGGTTTATCCTCTGTATCTTCCTTTGATCTTTCGTGCTTTTCATATACCACTTGATGCTTGTCCGTTCATGCCTGCACCTACCTTTCTATCCAAGGCACGACGCCTTCAGCCTGTCGCTGCTTCTGAGTCATCTGAGCATTCTGCTGATGAGGAGCCTGATGCCCCTCCACTCGGTCAGGATGCACCTCCTCCTCCTGCCAACCTGGATTCTCTTCAGACTATGCTTCGCGATCGTTTTGCTGTTGAGGATGATCGCTGGACGCAGCAGGATTACCGTACCACCTTGCAGATCAGTGCCCTTGGGAACTCTCTGCATGATATGCGGTATTCACTTGCTCGTCATCCTGATCTGCATGTGCCTATTGAGCGGGATCCAGATCGCACGGGTCATCGTATAGACGATCCGTGGGTCATGAGGTATATGGATCCTGATGATGCTTTTGTGGACCCTCGTCGCTCATTCCCTGGTCCTTCAGATGTTCCAGGACCTTCTCGTGCTCCATGATGGAGATTGGCTTGATATGCTGCTGACACTGCTGATGGTCTTAGTTGCCTTTTTGATTTTAGTTATTTCAGTTTGTTATGGATTTATGTACTGGATTTATGTCTTCAAACCCTGATGATGTGCTGGTTGGTGGATAACATTTTATGCTATTTTTCGTAGTTCTACTTTATGTCAGTGACTTGTTTTATTAGTATTATACTGTTTCTTCTCTGCTTGGTGTGGTTGGATTACTTTTTATTGTCTATACTGCTATTCCCATGCTTTTCCTTATGCAGTCTATATGATCCTTTATATTGCTAACTGCCAAAAGGGGGAGAAATATGTATATTTGTCTGTGCTTGTGTTTGCTTTTGGGAAAATATTTTTATCAGGCCACAGGTTCTATGCATTATTTACGGAAGAGAGCTACTGATTCTAGCTCGGTACCGTTCACTGATTACGGGGGAGCTATCTTATTCTAGCTCGGCATTGTTTATGGGGGAGCTGTGTTAAATGGGGGAGCTGTGTTTTAACCAACTGTGTCCAGCTATGAATATTGAAATATACATTTATTATTTTGTCAATTATCAATATGGGGGAGATTGTTGACACAAAGTCACAGTCAACCAAATATTGACTACATTGACTAAATAATATCTGTATAAATTCAATACGACACACGACGTCTGCATTCAGTTCAGGACAGACAACAGCTCAGTTTCCGACTCTCAGTGTATTTTCGAGTCTGTACTTTTACATTTTATTGAGTCTAGAAGTATGTACTCTGAGTTATGCTGAGCTCTTGGAACTTAGTCTATAAGCCTACCCAAAATCCCAAGCTCCACCAAAACAAAAATTGCCCACAAGTCCCACTTAGGACCACTCTGTGCTCTGGAGACAGAGTACGGGCCGAACTCTGCCTCCACACAGAGTTCGGGCCGAACTCTGTCCCCTAGAAATCAGGAACCCTAATTTTAGGGTTAGCTGGTTGCTAGCTGTCCAACGGCCAAATTTTTGAATTTTCCTACCCGAATTCTGGCCGAATTCTGCCTCTAAAAACACTATAAATAGGGCATGAATTCTCTCATTTCAATTCACTCAATCTTCTCTTCTCTTCTCTCCTACAAGCTCAATAAGCCATACCCTTCCTATCTACTAGCCACAAGCCTCCTAAGTCTCGAGTGCTCAGCATCTCTCAGTTAGGATTCTTGTGCAAGAGTGAAGAAGTCGCTTGGACAATTCCAAGCAAATCGCCACTGCGATCCTCTGTTAGAAGTTGACGTGGTCTTCTGAAGAAAAGGCACGGGTTGTAAGCTACTATTTCACAAATAGTGGATTTAATCCTGAGCTAGAGTTCTCAGGCCTGGACTAGTCCTCCACGAGGGAAACCAGGTTAAAATCGCTGTGTTTGCGTATGCTCTTCTGCCCTTCATTTATTTTCCGCACTTTACTCTGATTATTTATTGTTGGTGAAAGAGTTATTTTTAATTGGCTATTTTTCTATATAAACTCTATTCACCCCCCTCTAGAGTTGCCAAACTGTTCTTCAGATACAGCTTATTGTCGCCGTCTTACAACGGTACAGGCTGGGCATGATCCGACTAGACCCATTACATTGGGATCGGGTTGTGACATATTTTTAGTGGTGGCCCATGCAGGTCAGTTCTGTAAATTGGTCTAGTCAACTTACTCTAAACGAACATGTAGTCCTGCAATCTGACTTAGGTCTAGGTATGACTATGAAAACAGACTCTAGAAACAACTAGAACACCTAGATTATATTCACTCGGTTACAACATAGGGATGAAATTATCTATTTATAATATTTATTTTTGCTTGCTTATAGTTTCGTAGGCTACCTTGCTTATGTTTGTACCTAAACCTTTTAGAGTATGGCGAATGGAAAACTTATCCGACCATTAGGCCAATAGTGATTATGTTTATCTTCACATTTTAGTTGTGCTCTCACTTAGTATTGATGATCTAATATTTAGTCTTTAGATAAGGAGATAAGCAAAAAATGAATAGAGGAGTAATACCTAGAAGTAAGTTGCATGAATGTATGGTCACCAAAAATAGGGTATCATAGTAAATCCTAAGGAGATGATAGCCAGGAAGACACGAACTAAGCTCGAGGATCAGTTACTGGAAGCCTTTAGCCTAGTTAGATGTTATAGGTACATGACTAATTAGTTGAGCATTTATCAAAGTCAAAACTATAGGATATGAAAACAGAAAAATATATAAATATTGAGATTTGAATTGAAATTTAAGGATGAGGATGGTGATATATAAAAAAAATTAATACGAAGATATCAGAAGTTATCAAGATGGTAATGTAGAGTTGTATGATAAAACCGAGGATTTATAAATGACGGGTAATGTTGAACTTAAGGTATAAATTTAATTGGGAATGATGATCGATAAATAAGGATATGAATTAGAAAGATACAGATTTTATCAAATCAGAATTTAGAAATAAGGATTGTGAAATTATAAGTGTTATGATGGTAAGTGAATGTTATATTATATACTATTGACAAAGAAATAAAGAATGGGGGCGAAATAATATTATCAAGGTTGGTCGAATCCGAGGAATTCAAGGAATGAAGTAAGATCAAGAGGAAGGGCTGGAATGTAAACCTTGTACAAAAAAAGGGGCTCAGGTTTAAAATTTGGATCAAATATGTTGGAGTTGGTAGAAATAAGAAATCTAAATAGATTATATGGCTGATAATGGGTTAAAAGATTTCATAGATACATCCTCCCAAAATTAGTTAATTTCGAGGAAGATCGAACAGGTATTCTAGAACAGTATTCTTCACCAGATATCCTACTTTTTTGTGACATGTTCCTGAATTAATTTATGTTAAACCCATTACCATTTTCGTCACACTAGTTTGACCAATTATTTTATGCTTCTTTTATAAACCTATGATATAGTTGTGATTAAGAATTTCATAGTAGAATTCTAAATACATGTGAGAAGACTATGACAAGAGGAGTCATAAATAAGTATCATGGGTGCCCAAGGAATACTTTTGACAAACAAAACCTCGTCATGGATAAAATAATAGGATTTCAGGAATCAAGAAATTTTGAGGATTTCAACTTTAGTAAGAAATTATGCAAGATTACTGAGATAGGATTTGCCAAAC
The DNA here is from genome assembly GCA_029216955.1 of Iris pallida. NCBI lineage: Eukaryota > Viridiplantae > Streptophyta > Magnoliopsida > Asparagales > Iridaceae > Iris > Iris pallida. Next base: position 3,502,531 of record JANAVB010029619.1, read on the forward strand.
ATATGGAAGTTAAGTTTTGGAAGAATAGAGTTTGGTATTCATTTGGATGAAGCCTTAGGTATTTTAACGATTTTTAATTTTATGATTAAAGGAAGAGTTATGGAAGATAGAGGAAGACATAGGTAGAGTTAGCGAGAAAAGTCTAGATTTTGGTAAGGCTTCCCCATGGAGGATGTGAATTTGGATAATATATAAACATGAGAATATGATGATCAAGTAAAAGAACACTTGACGGGAATCAACTCTTATGATTAGATGACTACTGTACCCAGAAAGGATGGATATAACCATGGAAGAAATAACACAAGCAATCGAATGATAGGTTCTAGAGAAGGAATAAGCAGTGAAGAATTGAGATAAGACCATTGGCATGCAACTTTGGAAAGAAGCAATTGGGTTTGCAATTTCTACTAAACAATGGAGACCCATATTGGTTATGGTAAGAATGATTGGAATTTTGTAATATTTATGCTAATGTGTTTGGATGAGAACGTTTGATAGGTGCATAGTTAAAGATCAAAATTTGGTTAGTGATTATAATTTTGTCAATTGATTTCAAGAATTGGAAATTCTCGAATATAGGTCATGGATCAACTTTAAATAATTTTCTAAAGATTTACTATGACAAGTGAAGATTGTGAACTTTAATGTAGTCCATTTTGGAAGAATGACTGACAATTGGAAATTAATATCCGTAAAATGATTTGATCGGGAGAACTACTTGAAATTGAAATACATTTGGCATAAGAATGGAAATTTGATCTAGATGGTTTATGATTCCAAATAGAATTAGTTTTAATACCTTGGCTGCTGCCTTAGTTTTCTGGAGATACTGGGAGTTCAGCTAGTTTAGCGAGTTAGAGATTGGTTTTTGTATGGGTATTAATAATATGGTTATCTTGTAAGTCAGTTTTTCTGTATATCCTTTCTGCTGACCGTTGAAACAATGATACGATATTCTTTCTATCTCCTTTGATCATCACTCAGTCCTCAATGGAAATATCTTATCCGATTACATTCCTCATAGCTATATTATTCTAATCACCCTCGCCATCCTACTATAATATAACTTATTGATTTTCCCTGAGTCACAAACCCTTATACCACGTTCGAATTTGATTTAGAATTTTTAGTCACTCATCTCAGAAGATTTCACTACTTTATGCCTTCTCAATAAACTGTTGACACTCGTTTCTTTCTTGTCTTTTCTGTTTCATGAGACCTCATTTAATTTTCTCTTATTTTATGATCATTTGATCATATTTTAGTCGTACCTAGATTTTATTCTTGCCTAAAATGATTTTGATCCCAACAATATTCTAACTCTATCTTAGATTATATCTAGATAATTCTGATCGTGCTTATATATTATCATTGTACCTAGTGATCATGTCTAGAATTTGATCGTGTCTGATGATTTAAATCTGGAACAATTTATAGCAGGAATTTATAGAGTACATGAGTTATGGGATAAAGATGAGATAAATAAGAATACTGGTGATTTGAATCAAGATCAAGGGGTAATTAATGATATGAATACCAAGCAAATAGACATTGTAGATTAGAGGTTATTTAAATGATAAGCATGGAGATGCATTTTAGAAGGAATGTGTGATGAATCAAAAGATATACAAAGGACGACTGAAATAAGAAATTTTGAACTTAAGGTGTAACTAATTAAGGGTGGAAATCATATGAATTGAAGGGTGCAAAAGATTACAAATCAGAAACCAGAGATAGAAGGATTGTAAATAATACAAGGTTGGGAGATGTAATAAGATATATTTTTGACAGCGAAAAGTTTGGTCAAAATGATACAGTAAAATCAAGTTGAAGGATTCGAGCTTAAACAGGATAATTAAATTTTATTGAGAATTCGGAATCAAATAGGTAAATGAGAATTTGGAATCAAGATATATACATGTTGGTGAAAATAGACGTCTAAATAAATTACAGAGTGATCACATATGAGTAAAATAGATAAACAAGGAATGATAAAAATTTCACGGATCATGACAAATTGGAGTATTGAAACGTGATGTTCGATTTTAAAAAGTGATATTGGATTACTAAGACTTGATACTAGAGTATTAAGACAGGACAGAGTGAATCAAATTATAATACTTTGGTCAGAAACGAATAAGATGTATAAGAACGTGAATGGAACACGTGTAGTAGTATGGCATAGAGTTAAATTTTGGATATAAATATTAGCAAGCTAAAGGAAGTATAAAACATATTGAAGGTGGGAAGACAAATTTTTCAAGATTATGACGGTGAATGACAATTCAGGATGAAAGCAGAAATTTGTCCTCATGGACTAGAGTGACCAATTCTTCCTAAGGAGGGAAGAATGTTATTTGAGAATAGTGGTTAGATTGATTAAGATATTGTACTACATAGATTTGCTATGGGACAGTTAGCCTAATTAGACATGAGGTTGTTGAGGAAGAATACCTTTACTGGTTTGAGGCCAGATTGTACCCCGGCTCTTATCTTTGAAATTTCGACGACGAAATTTTTTGAGGGAATGTTGTAAACCCCCTCACTACTCAGCACTCATCAACCCATGACCCACTCCCTCCTTCCCTATAATTTCTCCTATGTTCACTCTCTCCCCTTTAATCCCTCACCATCACTCTCTCTTACTGTTCCCAACTTTTCCCTCTTAATTTCCTTCTACCACTCATCTCTGGATAGCAAAAAAAAAGACAAACACACGCACAGCATCCCTCTCTCCACTCAGAACCTTCCCTCCTCCTCTTTAAGCCTTTCATTATCATCATCAACAACTTACCATCACACCTTTCCCCTAAATCCAGACCCTCGACCGGCCGATCCCTTCCGGCCAGCCCCCACAGAACCCGAGGCGCTCCCCGACGCAGCATCGCGGTGGCGCCCCGTACTAGAACCCGCAGCTCCTTGCCGGCCCCGGCGGCCGACAGCACTCGCGTGTCCCTGCGCCAGCGCCCTCGCGCAGATCTAGTAGCGCTCCCGTGTGCTCGCGACCCCGCGTCCTCGTCCAGCTTCCCGTCGGCTTCCAACGCCCCGTTCCGAGTCCGAGGCCTCCCCTCGGTGCTCCTTCGTGCAAATTTTCGGTATACCTTCTGCCATAATATTTTTGTTCCAGAAAACCACTATCTGCACGACCAGGTTGACAAAAATAAACACTTTCAACTTGGGATAATTAGTTCTGGTTGTTATTAACCAATTATTGCTTATTAGATAATTTATTAATATGGATTATAGGTTAGCGTTAAGTTATAGCTAGAAAATAGTTGTGATTATTATGACTATTAGGATTTATTCTTGTACGTTTTTGTCAGTTAATTATAAGTTATAAGTATTTCTTATAAAATAGTTAAAATGGTTGCAATGATAATATAATAAATAAAGTATTTTGGTTATATGATAAAAATAGAAAACTTTCGGCTTATTAAGAAAATATAGAAGAATGAGTGTAAAATGTTTTACTAGCAAAATAATTAGTTTCATAAGTAAAAAGTATATAAATTTCTCTTAAAATGATAAAATGTTTATTAGTGAATTATTTTGGACAAGAAAGTATTTTTAGTAATAATAGTCGGAAAATGATTTCGAATTGATTAAAAATATTAGTTTTGGAGAAAAATCATATTTTGATAAAATACTATTTTTGTTAAGGCAGTTAAAATAATTATTTCCTTATTTTGGTAATAATAGTCAAAATGGTTCTTTAGTAAGAAATTATATTTTTGCGTATTTTGATAATTACATAAAATACTAATTTTTATAATACGATTAAATAGCTATTTTCTTATCCTTAATTATTACGGTAAAAATATGTATTTTTACTAAAACGATTATTTTGTCACTTAGTATTAGTTTATAATACCTACTCTTAAAATATAAATATTTTCAACGTTTCTAAACAAATTAGTTTGTTTCAACCAACCAGACTTAGCTCAAAATTAACTAATTATCATTACCCTCAAGTTAGGGTGTAGTTATTCTAGCTACTAAATCTAGTGTTACGATTATGAAGGGTCGGATCCCTAAACCCTAGCCGTTACATTCTAGTTGTTACTTTCCACGCCGAGGATACAACCAAGGTAAGTTTCATATCTTTTATGTCTGCATTTTATTTAATATTAAATGTACTGCATCAGTAGAATCATATATTGTAGTGACACTGATTCACAGTGGGTCCCTCTCGGACTCCACATCGACGGATGGATTGATTGACTGCCTTATTGGCTTTTTGACTCATTGACTCAGGGATTGATTGGGGGAGTAGTATACCGTCTGTGACCAAAGCCATTGTTTACTGGTTGCCTCTCTCGCGCTAACCCCTACCGCAAAGGGGTTTGAGTCGTACCGTATACTACTGTTTTGGATATAATGCTAGTATACATATTGCCTCTATCCAGCCGGTCATAGATCCTATTATATACTCAAAACACTATTATAGAATTGCATCATTGTAGTTCCTGAGATATTGCATGTTGTCTTTTATTATTATTTATCAAAAATATATACTGCTTTCAAACTGTCTTGTATTTTATTTATTTATTATTTAGAATGTTAGATGTGGAAATATGTTTCTTGCTCCCTCCTGACTGGACTCCCAACATTTTTAGGTCACTACAACGACGAGGATCTCGCCTTTAGCTCTTACTACGGGCCTGGTCCGAACCCTGATGAGGTAGCTGAACCAGATCAAGGAGCCCCAGAGTTTTAGTTGCACTTTGGACTAATTTATTTCCTTTTTTTGTTACAAGTAAAACCTTGTATTAAATGAATGTTTGTTGTTTGTATTTATTTCATTTCAGACCAGTTTCCAGGTTAATAAAATATTGTTTTCCCCGCTTTAGATTTTTGTCTGCGTGTGTTCACTGCTTGATACAGCTTACTGCCACCGTCTCATAACGGTACAGGCTGGATATGATCCGACTGGACCCATTACATTGGGATCGGGTCGTGACATGTTTTTAGTGGTGGCCCATGTAGGTCAGTTCTATAAATTGGTCTAGTCAACTTACTCTAGACCAACATGTAGTCCTGCAATCTGACTTAGGTCTAGGTATGACTCTAGGAAAACATACTCTAGAAACAACTAGAACACTTAGATTATATTCACCCTATTACAACATAGGGACAAAATTATCTATTTATAATATTTATTTTTGCTTGCTTATAGTTTTGTAGACTACCTTGCTTATGTTTGTACCTAAACCTTTCAGAGGATGGCGAATAGAAAACTTATCCCACCATTAGGCCAATAGTTATTGTGTTTATATTCACATTTTAGTTGTGCTCTCACTTAGTATTGATGATCTAATATTTAGTCTTTAGATATTAAGGAGATAAGCAAAGTATGACTAGAGGAGTAATACCCAGAAGTAAGTTGCATGAATGTATGGTCACCGGAAATAGGGTATCATAGTAAATCATAAGGAGATGATAGCCAGGAAGACACGAACTAAGCTCGAGGATCAGTTGCTGGAAGCTTTTAGCCTAGTAAGATGTTATAGGTACATGACTAATTAGTTGAGCATTTATCAAAGACAAAATTATGGGATATGAAAACAGAAAAATATATAAATGTTAAGATTTAAATTGAAATTTAAGGATAAGAATGATGATATATAAAAAAAAATTAATACGAAGATATCAGAAGTTATCAAGATAGTAATGTAGAGTTTCATGATAAAACCGAAGATTTATAAATGACAGGTAATGTTGAACTTAAGGTATAAATTTAATTGGGGATGATGATCGACAAATAAGGATATGAAATAGAGAGATACAGATTTTATCAAATCAGAATTTGGAAATAAGGATTATGAAATTATAAGTGTTACGAGGGTAAGTGAATGTGATATTATATACTATTGACAAGGAAATAAAGAATGAGGGCAAAATAATATTATCAAGGTTGGTCGAATTCAAGGAATGAGGTAAGATCAAGAGGAAGGGCTGAAATGTAAACATTGTACAAAAAAGGGGCTCAGGTTTATAATTTGGATCAAATATGTTGGAGTTGGTGGAAATAGGAAATCTAAATAGATTATATGGCTGATAATGGGTTAAGAGATTTCATAGATACATCCTCCCAAAATCAGTTAATTTTGAGGAAAATCGAGCATGTATTCTAGAACAGTATTCTTCACCAGATATCCTACTTTTCTGTGACTTGCTCCTGAATTAATTTATGTTAAACCTATTACCATTTATGTCACACTAGTTTGACCAAATTATTTTATGCTTCTTTTATAAACCTAGGATATAGTTGTGATTAAGAATTTCATAGTATAATTCTAGATACACGTGAGAAGACTATGACAAGAGGGGTCATAAATAAGTATCATGGGTGACCAAGGAATACATTTGACAAACAAAACCTCGTCATGGATAAAATAATAGGATTTCAGGAATCAAGAAATTTTGAGGATTTTAACTTTAGAAAGAAATTATGCAAGATTACTGAGATAGGATTTGTCAAACATATGGAAGTTAAGTTTTGGAAGAATAGAGTTTGGTATTAATTTGGATGAAGTCTTAGGTATTTTGACGATTTTGAATTTTATGATTAAAGGAAGAGTTATGGAAGATAGAGGAAGGCGTAGGTAGAGTTAGCGAGAAAAGTCTAGGTTTTGGTAAGGTTTTCCCATGGAGGAAGTGAATTTGGATAATATATAAACATGAGAATATGATGATCAAGTAAAAGTACACTTGACGAGAATCAACTCTTATGATTAGATGACTAATGTACCCAGAAGGGACGGATATAACCATGGAAGAAATAACACAAGCAATCGAATGATCTGTTCTAGAGAAGGAATAAGCAGTGAGGAACTGAGATAAGACTATTGGCATGCAACTTTGGAAAGGAGCAATTTGGTTTGCAATTTCTACTAAACATTGGAGACTCATATTGGTTATGGTAAGAATGATTGGAATTTTGTAATATTTTTGCTAATGCGTTTGGATGAGAACGATTGATAGGTGCATGGTTAAAGATTAAAATTTGGTTAGTGATTATAATTTTGTTAATTGATTTCAAGAATTGAAAATTCTCGAATATAGGTCATGGATCAACTTTAAATAATTTTCTAAGGATTTACTATGACAAGTGAAGATTGTGAACTTTGATGTAGTCTGTTTTGGAAGAATGACTGATAATTAGAAATTAATATCCGTAAAATGATTTGATCGGGAGAAGTACTTAAATTGAAATACATTTGACATACGAATGGAAATTTGATCTAGATGGTTTATGATTCCAAATAGAATTAGTTTTAATACCTTGGCAGCTGCCTTAGTTTTTTGTAGATACTAGGAGTTCAGCTAGTTTAGCGAGTTAGAGATTGTTTTTGTATGAGTATTAATAATATGGTTAGCTTGTAAATCAGTTTTTCTATATATCCTTTCTGCTGACCGTTGAAACAGTGATACGATATTCTTTCTATCTTCTTTGATCATCACTCAGTCCCCTAATGGAAATATCTTATCCGATTGCATTCCTACCATAGCTATATTATTCTAATAACCCTCGCCATCCTACTATCATATAACTTATTGATTTTCCCTGAGTCATAAACCCTTATACCCCGTTCCAATTTGATTTAGAATTTTTAGTCACTCATCTCAGAAGATTCTACTACTTTATGCCTTCTCCATAAACTGTTGACGTTCGTTTCTTTCTTGTCTTTTCTGTTTCATGAGACCTCATTTAATTTTCCCCTATTTTATGATCATTTGATCATATTTTAATCGTACCTAGATTTTACTCTTGTCTAAAATAATTTTGATCACAACAATATTCTAACTCTATCTCAGATCATATCTAGATAATTCTGATCTTGCCTATATATTATCACTGTTAGTGATCATATCTAGAATTTGATCGTGTCTGATGATTTAAATCTAGAACATTTTATAGCAGGGATTTATAGAGTACATGAGTTATGGGATAAATATGAGATAAATATGAACACTGGTGATTTGAATCAAGATCAAGGGGTAATTAATGTTGTGAATACCAAGCAAATTGACATTGTAGATTAGAGGTTGTTAAAATGATAAGCATGGAGATGCACTTTCGAAAGAATGTGTGATGAATCAAAAGATATACAAAGGACGATCGAAATAAGAAATTTTGAACTTAAGGTGTAACTAATTAAGGGTGGAAATCATATGAATTGAAGGGTGCAAAAGATTACAAATCAGAAACCAGAGATAGAAGGATTGTAAATAATACAATGTTGGGAGATGTAATAAGATATATTTTTGACAGCAAAAAGTTTGGTCAAAATGATACAGTAAAATCAAGATGAAGGATTCGAGCTTAAACAGTATAATTAAATTTTATTGAGAATTCGGGATCAAATAGGTAAATGAGAATTTGGAATCAAGATATATACATGTTGGTGAAAATAGACGTCTAAATAAATTACAAAGTGATCACATATGAGTAAAATAGATAAACAAGGAATGATAAAAAATTTACGGATCATGACAAATTGGAGTATTGAAACGTGATGGATTTTAAAAAGTGATATTGGGTTACTGAGGCTTGATACTAGAGTATTAAGACAGGATAGAGTAAATCAAATTATAATATTTTGGTCAGGAACGAATAAGATGTATAAGAACGTGATTAGAACACGTGTAGTGGTATGACATAGAGTTAAATTTTGGATATATATTAGCAAGTTGAAGGAAGTATAAAACATATTGAAGGAGGGAAGATCAATTTTTCAAGATTATGACGGTGAATGACAATTCAGGACTAAAGCAAAAATTTGTCCTCGTGGATTAGAGTGACCAATTTTTCCTAAGGAGTGAAGAATATTATTTGAGAATAGTGGTTAGATTGATTAAGATATTGCACTACATAGATTTGTTTAACGCCCGTAGTTCGTGTTACGTATTACGCATTTTGGTATACGTGTACGTATTTTGACTCATATTGCATGTCTCATTGCATAGTTTATTTTTGTATTTCATTTGCTTGGTTCGGTTCGGTTTGCTTGGTTCGGCTTGGTTAGGTTTTTGCATGTGGACCAACCCCACCTACCACCCACTCTCTTCCTTTATAAGCCAACAACCCCTTTCTCTCTCCTTATTCACTTCTTCATTTACTTCTTCTTCTTCCTCCATTAACTCTCTCCACCTACCAAGAGAGGCTTAGGCAAGTGCAACTTGCTTCATGGAGGAACTCAATTTTTTTTGTTCCATTTTCTTCCTCACGAGATTATAAGACACTTTAGTACTTAGAATATTTAATTTCCATGGTTCATTTCATGTAGATCTAAGCTTTTTGTATATCTAGATTTCTTGGGTTTTGATCTATCAAGCTTTATTATTTTCAAGTTTTTATGGTTCCATTTTGTAGAGAATTTTATTCTGCCCCATTTTGACCTATGGAAGTCCGGATCTTGACCTTAAATAAAGGATTAATGGAGCCTGGAAGCAATGGCTTTCACAGTTCTTTGTTTCGAAAAAGTTGGAGAATATGAGCAGTGCTTGACCGCATGGCCTTTTCATGCGGCAAGTCTCCGAGCCGCATGGTTCTTGGCAGTGCTTGTCGCATGAGCCCGGTCCCCCTGGCCGCATGAGTCTGTTCCCCCAGGCCGCATGAGTTTGTTCCCCCTGACCGCATGAGCCCGTTCCTCCTGGCCGTATGAGTTTGTTTCCCCTGACCGCATGAGTCTGTTCCCCCCTGGCCACATGAGCCCGTTCCCCCTGGCCGCATGAGTTTGTTCCCTCCTGGCCGCATGAGCCCGTTTTTCCTGGCCGCATGAGTCAGTCCCCTCCTTGTCGCATGAGCTTGTTCCCTCATGGCCGCATAAGCCTGTTCTCCTTAGCCCCATGACCATGTCTCTCATTAGCCGCATAACCCTGTTCTCCTTAGCCGCATGACCCTGTTTCTCATTAGCCGCATAACCATGTTCTCCTTAGTCGCATGACCTTATTTCTCATTAGTCGCATAATCATGTTCTCCTTAGCCGCATGACCCTGTTTCTCATTAGCCATATAACCCTGTTCTCATTGTCGCATGACCTTGTTTCCCCGAGACGCATGGCTCTTCCCACAGCCTTTGCCCCTTTTATTATTCTGGTTGTTATATTTATGCTTATGTCTCACGACCCTCTGTGTAACTTGGGTCCCTTGATGGAATGCTTACACCATGTTAATTCTGAACATGTTCCATAAATACGATAGTGGCCCGTTGTGGCGCACTCACGACAAGAATGATTGACAAGTAACATGGCATGATAGTGGCCCGTCGTGGCGCACTCTTGATAAGTAAACCTGACATGATATACCTCGATATGCTGTTGCGACAGCTAACACGACATGACAAGAATGAATGGCCTGGACATCGTGGGCGATTGTGTTTATACAAATGAACCAATATTGTCTTGCATCATGTCTAGGACGGGGACCCCTGAGTACCACGGTCAGGGGTACCTATTGAAATTGACTAAGGCTAATAACTAGAATAATCCAGTAGTCATGAATAGATTTCCCAGCTACAGGCAATCCCGTTATCTGGATGCCCCATCATGGGATTTGTAGCCTGCCGTCAAGTAGGGCACATTTTCAGCACACTATCATGTGTTGCACCCTTCAAGCTACTTAAGGGTACATGCATTTCTTGGACGATGTACCCACATGAATTCAACCCCTAATTGCGTCTCGATAACCTGGATGGTCTGCAGGGCTTGTGGCTGTTGGAATAATCTCATTGCATCTTGCTAGTAACTAGGCCTGTGATAATCCTAGTTAGTTAAAGTATCAAGCCGTACTTATTGCTTGGCCGTGAATGTTGGATGGAGTCTAAGCCTTATCTTGTCCCAGTACCCGGTTACTTCAGTAACATGATTGCTTATGTTTACCTTGTCAATAACTTATCGGAATAACTTATCATCTCTTGATATTTATTGCCTTATTTAGATTTCATGTCTTAATTATCTTCTTATTTGATGTTCTGATATGCTGGTTTTAGTTCTTAAGTGAAGCCTCCTTTGTGGCACTTGCTCTTTCTGGGATCTGACCCAGCTGGTTTTGTATGGCCAGATACCGGAGCAGCTCCAGAGGATCTTTCTACCTTCCAGCCAGATGGTGACCACCAGGCATAACCCTGGCAACGAGTGGATTTTATTTTGCTCTCCCACTCTATTGTAAAAATATTCTTTTGAGGCGTTTAGCCGACGAGCACATGTTAGCTCGATTGCACTTTACTTACTGTCTGCCTACAGGCTGTAGCATGATTAACAAATCTTAGGGTTGATCATGTATGACTGAAACTCTTGCTAGTCTTCACATTTGTATGACTAGCTTCATGATCATCCAAATATGTAATGTATGGGACGCCTTACTATTGTATATTTGGTGCTCTGACATCTTGTAACTGTTATTACTTGCTTGAGATTAAGACAATAGGCTTGTTCATGACCATAAGAGACTGATGACTTGTAGTTAAACCCTCATGTATCTAGACAGCCATGACCGTATAGCGAGGTGGGTTGCACTATAATATATATAGCTGGCTTTGTCCGCCCCCGCTCTCCAATATTCTGGTTCTGGAGCGTTACATGGTTTAAGTGGTGGCCCATGCAGGTCTTGTAAATCAAGATATGGAGGGTTTACTGAATAGATGTCTCAATCAGCACTCGTCCTTGATCTCTGCTCGTACCCTCTAAATTCCTGAATTCTTGACCTGATCACATGCTTGTGTCTTTGATCTGTCATGGTCCTTCCTTATTGTTTTCTGTGTCGTCTTCTTCAGCGGCATTGTTTCTGGTCCAACCGATCGACAAGGCGGAGCACCTCCCGTGGGTTAGCAGCAACCTGGAGATCAAGTCCAACATTCAGGAGTAGCCTCCAGAGTCATGCCTACTAGGGGTCAAGAGCCACCAGTTCAGCCAGTCCAGCCTGCAGAGCCTGATGATGGCACCTTGGTGGGTCTCATCAGGTCATTACTAGCATCTCAAGATCGTCGGGGCGATGCCCTGTACCAGACAGTGCAAGATGATATGAACAGAGGCGGTCATCAAGGGAACCAGGCAGCCAACAGCTTCAAGCGTTTGAAACCTCCCTTCTTCGACGGCAGTGAGGATACAATTGCCACAGATGCATGGCTGCAGGATACAGAAGCGATTCTAGAAGCGACGAAGACGCCCGAGAACGAGAAAGTGGCGGTAGTACGCCTACAGATTGGATCTTGCCCCCAGCTGGTGGGCGGCACAGGCCGTTGGCTTAGTGGCACCTGTTGCGTGGGCAGTATTTCGAGAAAGATTCCAGACCAAGTACTTCGATGTTGTAGCTCGGTACGATCTACAGACGAGGTTCACCAATCTGAAGCAGATGGACAGGACGGTCGACGGATATGCGATCGAGTTTTCGAGACTTAGTCGGTTTGCTCCCACCTTGGTAGCGACCGAGTTCGACAGAGCTCAGCGGTTCCAACAGGGGTCCATCTAAAGATTTTATTGGCAGTAGAGCAGTTTGAGCATCAGACTTTTGATGTGTCACGACCCGCACCCACTGTGAGGGTACGAGTACGTAACAGCGCCCAGCCTAAGCCGCAGTGTCGACGGTAGAACGCTGTCCTAGATTACTATCTAACCAACAAGTCACACAATTATAATGTACTTGTCAAATCTCAACTCCGAACGGAGGACAAGTATAGATACAATGAAATCTCAATCACAGTCTAAGCACGATATGATAACACAGAAATTTATAACTAAGACTAAATACAACAATAAAACCAACTACTAAAATAATATAATCTCTAACAATCTCAAAACAACAAATCTCAACTTATTTACAACTCAAGTTCTAAAACATGAAACTGAACCTAGTCACTAGCTAATCTTCCGATCACTCCTGAGTGTCGGGACCAAAGGTAGCTAAGCCGTCTCCTGGTCCATAATAAGTAGGGCAAGTGTCCTCAGGGCAATCATCTGTAAAATTTTCAACAGGTCCAGTCAGGACAGGAACGAGTACAACTCATCAAAAAAATCCTAAGTAAATGACAGAAAACTATAAACAGTTATAGACAGTTATATTGATGAATCATGGCAGTTTATACAGGTAGTGATGTAGAGAAACAGTTAAGGTACAAGGAAAGTAAAGTAACTAAACAAGAAGAGAAACATGACAATGAAGACTGTAAAATATAATTTAGCTAAACTAGAGTAACATGATATAAGTCCAGACAGTATAATATGAGTCAAGTGTGAGTCCAGACAATGTAATCTAATACCAGGTGATTCCAGCATAAGATGAGTCCGGTACATGGTGAGTCCAGTCAGTGATCAAGGATTCCAGGGTGAGTCCAGACTATACTCTAACAGTGTGTTTTAAAATATCGGGATCGACATGTGAGCGGCTGTAGGTAATACGGCACACCGCACACTCGGCCAAGTGTGGGATGGCTATCATTCCAGTATAATTCCAAGGGAGTGGTTCCAGTATTAGGAATTTTCACATGTCTACTCCAATATTTTTCCGCCCAACAAGTACAAGTGAATCCATAACCCGACACGAAAATGAGTACAAGTCCAGCCAGAACACGGATGATACCAGTAAATGATTCCAGGGTGATTCCAGTAGGTGATTCCAAAAATAGAGGCCAGACATGAATAAATGAGTGTCGCATGAAATGGATCCAGTAATATCAAATCGTATTTGTAATAGAGAATCAAATAGAACTAACTACAACTGAAGTACAGTAATCGACAAGTAAATGGAAGAACTATCAGAGAATGTACTCGCCTAGTACTCTGAAAAGTAGTATAATATCAGATGTCTGCACCGGAGTCCCAATATCCTAAATATAGCAGTATGGGTTATAGTGTGTTTACAATAAGGTAAATGAAGAATACAATGCAAACTACATGCTTTCTAAGCCAATCTAGGTCAAAGTCAACTATTGGTCAACCTTGGTCAACACTCTAGTCAAAATTGGTCAATCCTAGTCCATCAAGTCTCACTAGGCCTAACCCAAACCTATACTAACAATCTAGCGCAAGTACAAGCCAAACTAGGCTATACAAGCCAACAACACACAATCACAAGGCAATGTAAACAACAACAATGCATAATAACTTAGATACTATATAAATACATACCTTTCCTCCATACATTGCATACATACATGCATAACATTATATAATATATAGTGTATAGAGAGAGTGAGGGAATAGAGAGTGTATGTGTCAAGTGTGGCAATATACAAGATGTGTGTGTGTGTGTAGGTTAATGGTGACTATGGCATGCATTCAACTCATTACCAACATATTTACATATATTACAACAATATTGATTTAAGCATATAACATTCATACCTACATTATTCCTAACTTACTTGCCTCTTTATACATTACATATTTATACTTGCATACATATCACCTTCACATTATACATTAAGCCAAGGTCTACATATCCACCTCTACACTACTTACATATATATAGAAAGGAAAGGGAGCTCAAAAGTGTGTGTGTAGAATCTGGAAACAGGAAAAAAACACTAGATGGCTTGTGTGTACAATATACCTTGTTTTCAAAGTGACAGTGGGGTGGGGTATGTGTTAGTGCTCAGACTTGAGTGATGGATGTATGATCATAATGATAGTCTAGGGGGTAGTTCATGTGTTCTCAGGATTGTGTAATAGGATAGTGTGGTTAATCTAAAGATTTGGAATTAATGCAATGTGTGAAATCTCAGGAATACAACGTATTTAATCTTAGAAATTTAGTTCTCAGGATTTCCAAGTCAATCCATGTGTGTGTGTAGTGATGTGTGTACTGTGTCACATAGCTATAGTTAATAGGGTGTCATTAGGAATTAGAAAACAGTGTTGTGCATGTAGAAATCTGTGGATGGGTTTGTGTGTAATCATGACAGTAGGAATCAATGAGATATGTAAACTCAGGAAAATTCAGTGCTCAGGAAACCTGAGAACCAACAACAGTTAACATAAAACAATTCAACATTCGAAAACCCAAACTTGAGATCCCAATTTCCAATACAATCATAACCCCATATTGCAGTAACTAACACATGTGTAAGTGAATTAAACATGGTAATTAAACATTAACCAAATAGTTTAAATGTAAATTAAACTCAAAAAATCAGGTTAATGAAACTGTGTATCAGTGAACATTAAGAAATGAAATTTCGAAGGTCAAAACATGATATTAATCTAAAATAATGGTTGGTAAACATTGTGTCTAGTGTTCACGTGTCTTAGCACTCATTCATGTCCAACTAAGTGGACACAATCGTGTCCAGGACACTCAAACACCATACGAGCACACACGCAGTGCACTGCGTCGTGCACGCGTGCACGTGTGTCCCGTGCACGACACAGGCCACGTGGTGACACGTGGCTGTGCACATGTGTAGCCCACGTGTAGGGCTACACGGTCGACATCCTGCATCGTGTCCACGTCATGTGTCCAGCCGTGTCCAGTCTCGTGTCAGGAGCACAAATTTGTGCGGGTCAGCACAGTACGTGCGACCAGTGTGACCAGTACGGGGAGGAGAACTCATTGCACACTGTACCACATGGACTCAGATTTTAGGAGACCCATGTTAGTCCTTGACCCATCATCCTCGCCAAAAATGGCATGTCCTCGTGTCCTATACAGCGAGAAATCAACCCCGAGATGCAGGACACTGCCCTAGGGCTGCTGCGGGCGTGTTCGTGTCCGCGTGTGGACACGACACGATCCCAAATTCAGTGAACAAGGACACAAATCATTAAGCAAGCCCTAGATCTAGGATTCCATTCAAAAACATTTGGAAAACAGCAAAAAAAATCGGTTTGGGCATTTCATCAAACACCTTAAAGAACACAATGATACGTGTCCGATACGGACACCAAATGGACACGAAATTAACCTAATTTTTAGGGACGGCTAGGGGACACCTAGATATATGCAAGAAAAATATAATATTAGATCAATTTGTGGAGTTTTACCTATAGGTACAAATAGCAAGAAAAGGCTTCAAATGGGGGGTTCCTCCTTGCTAGCCAAATGCTCCCAAATTGCACAAAAACTGAGATTGCTCCCCAAAATCAGCAAGTAGAGATTGATTAGAATCACATGAAAAATATTTGGGTCAAAAAAGATTTAAAATGAATTTTCTAGGAATTTAGGAAGTGGAGAAATTACCTTTCCTTCAAAAGCTTGGATGAACACAAAAGAGGCAAGAACAAGTCATTAGGACATTAAATAGGGGTGGGAAACCCTAGGTTGGCTGGCCACTAGTGGGTTGGTTAGGATTTGGGCTCAAGTCATGGGCCTATGGGCTTAAGTCACAAGTCATGAAGTGATTAAATCACAAGTTATGAGTTAAAATCATAAGTCATGAAATGACTTCACTTAATCTTAATCCTCCAATTTAAAACTAGTTTCTAATGACTAAAATAGGTTAACTTAAGTTAGACTAGGGTCACCATAGCTAGGGTTAGCTTCTAGGCTAGTCTACAAGTCTCAATGAGTCAAAGTCCAAACTAGGAATCACCAATTCAATAAATTAAAATAATTTCAAATTTCACTAAATGACAAAAATACCCTCAAGCTAAAATGATAATTAAATCATCCTAATGACATGGTTAGGCTCTAGGTCATGCAGTCTCTTGGGTTTCACTAGCAGCACATCAAAATCATAAGTCATGACTTAAAACAGTTTTTAAATAGTTTAAAAATGATTAAAAATCATCAAAAATCATAATGTGAAATAAATATCAATAAATAATAATTATAATTACAAAAATTCAAAATTACCCGTATTTGGAAAACTAAGTGTTACAATCCTACCCCCCTTAGAAAAATTTCGTCCTCGAAATTAAGATGAACGCACCCCTTCTAGGTCAAATCCCCAAAAATCAAGGTCAAGAGATAATCATGCAAACATAATCTTACTGGTCGTGAGTCCACAGTCTCGAACTGGGTAGCTATACTATCTAGCAAATCACAAGCAATATCCTGGTAGGTACTAATGGAATCACACAGAAAAGTGGAAAGGAAGAATGAGAAGGACAAACCTGCTAACCCATCACCTACAGCATCGGTCTCCTCGACCGCCATCGCAAAAGCTCCACCCCTCTGGTGTTGAGCTACAGGTGGCCTAGCTCCCTCAAAAGGAGGTGCAGCGGGATAATCTATTATCTTGTGAGCACCAGACCCACAGAATAGACAAACCTTCAGCCTCCTCCTACAAGACTCCCAAATATGCCCTGCCTTCCTGCAGTAGGCACAAGTCGGCACCCTGCGGTCCTGTCCTCTAGGCTGACGTTGTGTCTGCTGCACTCTCACTGGTGCATGTGCCTGCTGAATCTGTAATGAGGCCTCTTGGCCTTTCCTCCACTGCTACTGGCTCCCTGAAGGTCCCGACCTCTTTTCAGCTTCACCCCTAGGTCGTCCTCCGCTGCCATAGCTCCAACAAAGATCTCCGCGTAGGTAGCATTCCGGTCACTCTTAGTCAGGGACCGAACCTCCCTGTTCAATCCTCGACGAAACTTCCTCGGCTTCGTCTTCTCAGTCAGATCATTAATGAATCGGACCAATCGGCAAAACTCTCCGACGTACTCAGCAACAGTTTGGTTCCCCTGAACCAGACTCTCAAACTGCACCTCAATGCCTCCTAGGGCCACATTTGGGAAGAACTGTTCCTTGAACAGCTCCTTGAACTGCGCCCAAGTCTAACCCTCAACTCCCACTCTGGGATCTGTCTGGTACCAGGTACGGGCTAAGTCCTGCATCTGACTGCCTGCCGTCTCGATATGAAGTCGGGCTGGTATCTTCGCCAGCCGAAAAATCTCCTCGATATGCTCAATCCAATCATCCGCTTAGTGAATGCCCTCGGTGCCCAGGAAATCTCTAGGATGCATCTTCTGAAAGTCCTGGATATCCTTCTCCTTTCGGTAAGGCTGCTGCTGCGGGCCCTGAGTAGCCACCATCTCCACAGTCGTACGGACCAGCTGGTGGGCCTCGTCGATCCCCTGACGGAAGTCGGCAGTCTGACGCTGCTGCTACTGCTGGTAAGACGCCAGAATCCTCTCCACAAAGGAAAACAGGTAGGCAGCATCAACCAATCTTGTAGGAGGCTGCGGGTGCTGCTGCTGAAATATCTCAGGAATGACTGGGGTCGTCCTCTGAAAAGGTGGAGGCATACTCCCAAAGGCTACAGTCGTTCCTGTCTGATCAGGAATAGAAGGTGCTACAGACCCAGCAGGCTGCTGCACTGGACGAGAGGTGGCAGACCCCTCTCCAGCGGCTGCTGTACCAGAGTAATGTGATCGTGTCTCCACCATCCTGAAGTCAGATCGAAAAAGAAAGTCAATACTGAGCAGAAATCGATAAAATTAAAGGAGGACAGTTTATTTCTAGGAAGACAAATCAGTAAGATATGTAGATGGCATGAATTGAAGCAGGATTTTTTCCTAACTGTGATTGAGTAACTCTCCGTTAAAGCCTATCTCTCAATCCTATCGCAGGCTCGCAGCAGTACAACTCGTACTACCGCGATATCGTACTAATGCGACTCTCGACCTGCATGGGCCACCACTAAATGAGTCACGACCCGCACCCACTGTCAGGGTACGAGTACGTAACAGCGCCCAGCCTACGCCGCAGTATCGACGGTAGAACGTTGTCCTAGGTTACTATCTAACCAACAAGTCACACAATTATAATGTACTTGTCAAATCTCAACTCCGAACGGAGGACAAGTATAGATACAATGAAATCTCAATCACAGTCTAAGCACGATATGATAACACAAAAATTTATAACTAAGACTAAATACAACAATAAAACTAACTACTAAAATAATATAATCTCTAACAATCTCAAAACAACAAATCTCAACTTATTTACAACTCAAGTTCTAAAACATGAAACTGAACCTAGTCACTAGCTAATCTCCCGATCACTCCTGAGTGTCGGGGCCAAAGGTAGCTAAGCCGTCTCCTGGTCCATAATAAGTAGGGCAAGTGTCCTCAGGACAATCATCTGTAAAATTTTCAACATGTCCAGTCAGGACAGGAACGAGTACAACTCATCAAGAAATCCTAAGTAAATGACAGAGAACTATAAACAGTTATAGACAGTTATATTGATGAATCATGGCAGCTTATACAGGTAGTGATGTAGAGAAATAGTTAAGGTATAAGGAAAGTAAAGTAACTAAACAAGAAGAGAAACATGACAATGAAGACTGTAAAATATAATCTAGCTGAACTAGAGTAACATGATAAAAGTCCAGACAGTATAATATGAGTCAAGTGTGAGTCCAGACAATGTAATCTAATACCAGGTGATTCCAACACAAGATGAGTCCGGTACATGGTGAGTCCAGTCAGTGATCAAGGATTCCAGGGTGAGTCCAGACTATACTCTAACAGTGTGTTTTAAAATACCAGGATCGACATGTGAACTGCTGTAGGTAATACGGCACACCGCACACTCGGCCAAGTGTGGGATGGATATCATTCTAGTATAATTCCAAGGGAATGGTTTCAGTATTGGGAATGTTCACATGTCTACTCCAATATTTTTTTGCCCAACAAGTACAAGTGAATCCATAACCCGACACGAAAATGAGTACAAGTCCAGCCAGAACACGAATGATACCAGTAAGTGATTCCAGGGTGATTCCAGCAGGTGATTCCAGAAATAGAGGCCAGACATGAATAAGTGAGTGTCGCATGAAATGGATCCAGTAATATCAAATTGTGTTTGTAATAGAGAATCAAATAGAACTAACTACAACTGAAGTACAGTAATCGACACGTAAATGGAAGAACTATCAGAGAATGTACTCGCCTGGTACTCTAAAAAGTAGTATAATATCAGATGTCTGCACCGGAGTCACAATGTCCTAAATAGAGCAGTATGGGTTATAGTGTGTTTACAATAAGGTAAATGAAGAATACAATGCAAACTACATGCTTTCTAAGCCAATCTAGGTCAAAGTCAACTATTGGTCAACCATGGTCAACACTCTAGTCAAACTTGGTCAATCCTAGTCCATCAAGTCTCACTAGGCCTAACCCAAACCTATACTAGTAATCTAGCACAAGTACAAGCCAACAACACACAATCACAAGGCAATGTGAACAATAACAATGTATAATAACTTAGATACTATATAAATACATACCTTTCCTCCATACATTGCATACATACATGCATAACATTATATAATATATAGTGTATAGAGAGAGTGAGGGAATAAAGAGTGTATGTGTCAAGTGTGGCAATATACAAGATGTGTGTGTGTGTAGGTTAATGGTGACTATGGCATGCATTCAACTCATTACCATTATATTTATATATACTACAACTATATTGATTTATGTATATAACATTCATACCTACATTCTTCCTAACTTACTTGTCTCTTTATACATTACATATTTATACTTGTATACACGTGCATACATATCACCTTCACATTATACATTAAGCCAAGGTCCACATATCCACCTCTACACTACTTACATATATATAGAGAGGAAAGGGAGCTCAAAAGTGTGTGTGTAGAATCTGAAAACAGGAAAAAACAGTAGATTGCTTGTGTGTACAATATAATTTGTGTTCAAAGTGACAGTGGGTGGGGTATGTGTTAGTGCTCAGACTTGAGAGATGGGTGTGTGATCATAATGATAGTCTAGGGGGTAGTTCCTGTGTTCTCAGGATTGTGTAATAGGATAGTGTGGTTAATCTCAGGATTTGGAATTAATGCATTGTGTGAAATCTCAGGAATACAATGTATTTAATCTCAGAAATTTATTTCTTAGGATTTCCAAGTCAATCCATGTGTCTGTGTAGTGATATGTGTACTGTGTCACATAGCTATGGTTAATAGAGTGTCAATAGGAATTAGAAAACAGTGTTGTGCATGTAAAAATCTGTGGATGGGTTTGTGTGTAATCATGACAGTCGGAATCAATGAGATATGTAAACTCAGGAAAATTCGGTGCTCAGGAAACCTGAAAACCAACGACAGTTAACATAAAACAGTTCAACATTCGAGAACCCAAACTTGAGATCCCAATTTCCAATACAATCATAACCCCATATTGCAGTAACTAACACATGTGTAAGTGAATTAAAAATGGTGATTAAACATTAACCAAACAGTTTAAATGTAAATTAAACTCAGAAAATCAGGTTAATGAAACTGTGTATCAGTGAACATTAATAAATGAAATTTTGAAGGTCAAAACATGATATTAATCTAAAATAATGGTTGGTAAACATTGTGTCTAGTGTGCACGTATATTAGCACTCATTCGTGTCCAACTAAGTGGGCACAATCGTGTCCAGGACACTCAAACACCACACGAGCACACACGCAGTGCATAGCGTCGTGCACGCGTACACGTGTGTCGCGTGCACGACGCAGGCCACGTGGTGACACGTGGCCGTGCACACGTGTAGCCCACGTGTAGGGCTACATGGTTGACACCCTGTACCGTGTCCATGTCATGTGTCCAGTCGTGTCCAGTCGCGTGTCAGGAGCACAAATTCGTGCGGGTCAGTACAGTATGTACGACCAGTACGGGGAGGAGAACTCCTCGCACACTGCACCACTTGGGATCAGATTTTGGGAGACCCCTGTCAGTCCTTTCCCCCATCATCCTCGCCAAAAATGGCGTGTCCTCGTGTCCTATACAGCAAAAAAAATTAACCCCGAGATGCAGGACACTGCCCTAGGGCTGCTGCGGGCGTGTTCGTGTCCGCGTATGGACACGACACGATCCCAAATTCAGTGAACAAGGACACAAATCATTAAGCAAGCCCTAGATCTAGGATTCCATTCAAAAACATTTGGAAAAATAGCAAAAGAAATCGGTTTGGGCATTTCATCAAACACCCTAAAGAACACAATGATACGTGTCCGATACGGACACCAAATGGACACAAAATTAACCAAAATTTCAGGGACAGCTAGGGAACACCTAGATCTAGCCATATATTCAAGGAAAACAGAATATTAGATCAATTTGTGGAGTTTTACCTATAGGTGCAAATAGCAAGAAAAGATTTCAAATGGGGGGCTCCTCCTTGCTAGCCAAATGCTCCCAAATTGCACGAAAACTGAGATTGCTCCTCAAAATCAGCAAGTAGAGATTGATTAGAATCACATGCAAAATATTTGGGTCAAAAAGGATTTAAAATGAATTTTCTAGAAATTTAGGAAGTGGAGAAATCACCTTTCCTTCAAAAGCTTGGATGAACACAAAAGAGGCAAGAACAAGTCATTAGGACATTACATAGGGGTGGGAACCCTAGGTTGGCTAGCCACTAGTGGACTGGTTGGGATTTGGGTTCAAATCTTGGGCCTATGGGCTTAAGTCACAAGTCGTGAAGTGATTAAATCACAAGTCATGAGTTAAAATCATAAGTCATGAAATGACTTCACTTAATTTTAATCCTCCAATTTAAAGCTAGTTTCTAATAACTAAAATAGGTTAACTTAAGTTAGACTAGGGTCACCATGACTAGGGTTAGCTTCTAGGCTAGTCTACAAGTCTCAATGAGTCAAAGTCCAAACTAGGAATCACCAATTCAATAAATTCAAATAAATTCAAATTTCACTAAATGACAAAAATACCCTCAAGCGAAAATGATAATTAAATCATCCTAATGACATGGTTAGGCTCTAGGTCATGCAGTCTCTAGGGTTTCACTAGCAGCACATCAAAATCATAAGTCATGACTTAAAATCGTTTTTAAATAGTTTAAAAATGATTAAAAATCACCAAAAATCATAATGTGAAATAAATATCAATAAATAATAATTATAATTATAAAAATTCAAAATTATCCTCATTTAGAAAACTGAGTGTTACATGATGCGGTATTGAGAGCAGCCAGGAGGCACGAGTATACCTTCCAGAGGATCGTGGACAGGACCGGAGGTCGGAAGCAATATTATGGCCACATGAATCAGTCTTCAGCACAAGTCCTGGCAGCTAGGGCTTTGACAATTGGAACTCCGAGGCGGGCGGCCACAGTGACGTCGATTCAACATTCAACCCCGACGAACCCTCAGCAACAGAAGCAGAAGCACTCTTCCGCAGTGGGATGTTCACATTGCGGGAAGCCAGGACATGTGGTAGCAGAATGTCGCAGGACACAGGGATTGTGCCTGGCTTGTGGGGCAGCGGATCACAAGATAGGATCCTGCCCGAATAGGGGTAGTTCATCATCGTCCAACTTTACTAGTCCTTCGGTGAGAGGACCAGCACCAGTCCAGCAACAACAACAGTATCAGCCTCATAGGCCATTGCCGACGCAGGCACAAGCCTTCCAGCAGCAATACCTCCAGCAGTATGCACAAGACCAAGCCCTCATTCAGAGCAGACAGAGAGGTTTTCAGCAGAGGGGACCTGCATCCAGAGGACATGGTCAGGCGATGGCGATGACCGTAGAAGAAGGATTGGCACCAGGTGAGGTAGTGGCAGGTACTATTCTCGTCAACTCCTTTCCAGCATCGGCGTTATTTGATTCTGGTGCATCGCATTCATTCATTTCTACACGATTCGTGACACGGATAGGACTGGAGCCCGAGTCATTATCAGTAAGGCTCAATATAGTTACTGGTAACGGTCTTGTGGGAGTAGATAGAGTGTTTTCTCGTGTCGGATCTTAGTTAGCTGTAGAGAGTTCCCCGTTAGATTGATAGAGTTTCTAATGGCCGATTATGATGTGGTCTTAGGGATGGATTGGTTAAGGAACCAGTATGCTAGGATAGACTGCCATGTTGGCAGGGTTGTTTTTAGCATTCCAGGCGAGCCAGAGTTTTTCTTTTCCCGAGGCGAAGTTGAACCTTCTCCTCCAGTATTGCGGATGGCAGTAGAAGTAGTACAGTTACCCCGGATAGTCGAGAAGTTTCCAGATGTTTTCCCAGAAGAGCTTCCAGGAATGCCGCCAGAGCGAAAGATCGAGTTTACTATCGACTTGATCCCAGGTCAGCCCCAGTGTCGGAGAGAGTCTACATGATGGCGACGTCAGAGTTTGAGATATTGTACAAGATGATTTAAGAACTCATGACCAAGGGATTCATTTGTGCAAGGGGATCGTCTTGGGGAGCCCCGATGCTTCTTGTGAAAAAGAAGGATGGTACGTCCAGATTATGTGTAGATTATCGTACCTTGAACTCAGTGACAATCAAGAACAGATACCCTCTCCCGAGGATAGATGACTTGTTTGATCAACTCAATGGGGCAACAGTATTCTCGAAGATTGACTTGCGGTCAGGATACCATCAGATCAGAGTCAGAGAGCAGGACATCCCGAAGACATCTTTTAGATCTAGATATGGGCATTGGGAGTTCCTTGTTATTCTATTTAGAGCAACCAATGCGCCGGCTGTATTCATGGACCTCATGAATCGTATCTTCATGTCTTATTTGGATCAGTTCGTGATTGTGTTCATAGACGACATCCTGGTCTATAGCAAGAGTGAAGCGGAGCATGAGTAGCGTCTCAAAGTTGTCCTCCAGATTCTCAGAGAGCACCAGTTGTACACGAAGTTCAGTAAATGCGAGTTCTGCTCTATCGTATTTTATACTTTGGTCATATCATCACCAGAGGAGGAGTAGAAGTGGATCCCCAGAAGATTGTGGCTATCGAGACATGGCCAGTACCTAGCACAGTTGCAGAAGTTTACAGTTTTCTTGGCTTGGCTGGCTACTGCCGACGATTTGTTTCAGACTTTGCTCGGATTTCAGCGCCATTGACCCAGTTGACCCACAAGGATGTGCAGTTTGCTTGGACAGCAGAATGTCAGGATTCTTTTGAGAAGTTGAAGCGAGGTTTGATGACGACACCCATTCTCACACTTCCAGATGGGACCGGGGGATTCCCAGTGTATTGTGATGCTTCAGACAGAGGTTTGGAATGTGTTTTGATGCAGCATAGGAAGGTAATAGCTTATGCGTCACGTCAACTTCGTGATCATGAGAGGAATTACCCAACCCATAACTTGGAGTTGGCAGCAGTAGTGTTTGCACTTAAGATTTGGAGACACTACTTGTATGGAGATAGGGTGGAGATTTTCACCGACCACAAGAGCCTGAAATATGTGTTTACTCAGAAGGATCTTAACATGCGTCAGATGAGATGGCTAGAGCTGCTTGTGGATTATGACATCCACCTGAAGTATCACCCGGGGAAGGCCAATGTAGTAGCAGATGCATTGAGCAGGAGAGCTGGAGTTTATTTTCTAACAGCGCAACCAGAGTTATTAGCAGATATTCAAAAGATGGGTATAGAAGTTAACCTTCCTACCAATGTGGCATTGATGGCCAGTCTACAAGTTCAGTCCACTATAGTCGAGAGGATCCGGATGGCACAGTCAACAGATTCTAAGCTTCAGCGACCCAGAGCAGAGTGTGAGGCAGGACGACGGCCAGAGTTATGTATTCATGAAGATGGTACACTTTGACAGGATAAGCATCTTTGTGTACCCAGTGGAGATATCAGACAGGAAGTCATGGCATTAGCTCACAATTCGCAGTATTTCATTCATCCCGGTGGCACAAAAATGTACCGTGATATCCGTCAGCACTTTTGGTGGAATGGCATGAAGAGGAAGATAGCGCAGTTTGTCTCTCGGTGTTTGGTTTGCCAATAAGTTAAAGCTGAGCATCAGAGACCGGCTGGACTTCTTCAGCCCTTGTCGATTCCAGAATAGAAGTGGGAGCATATAACCATGGATTTCGTGACTTGATTACCTAGGTCCCCGGCCGGTAGAGATGCTATTTGGGTTATTATAGACAGGCTCACGAAGGTGGCTCACTTTCTCCCATTCATAGTTGGTCAGTCGACGGCTCAGCTAGCAGAGATGTACCTCAGGCAGATCGTCAGATTTCACGGTGTGCCAGTCAGTATCACCTCGAACAGAGATTCAAGATTTACGTCACACTTTTGGCGCAGTCTGCAAGAGAGTTTAGGAACTCACCTCCAGTTCAGCTCAGCTTATCATCCGTAGACAGATGGTCAGTCAGAACGTACGATTCGAACCTTGGAAGATATGTTGAGATCTTGTACACTCGACTTCGGTGGTTCGTGGGAGGATCACCTGCACCTGGTGGAGTTCTCGTACAACAAATAGTTTCCAAGCCAGTATCCAGATGGCACCGTTCGAGGCACTGTATGGTAGGAAGTGCAGATCCCCGCTAGCATGGGACGATGTTGGAGAGAGACAGATGCTCGGTCCGAAAATGATTACTCAGATAGTTGAGGTGGTAAGAAGAGTCAGAGATTATCTTCGCATCGCACAAGATCGCCAGCGCCATTGGGCCGATTCTCATCGGCGTCCCCTTGAATTTTCTGTCGGCGACCACGTATTCCTTAGGATGTCGCCTAACCGTAGCGTCATTCGTTTTGGCGTACGGAAAAAGCTTAGTCCTAGGTATATAGGGCTGTTCGATATCCTCGAGCGAGTAGGTGATGTGTCCTATCGTCTCGCTCTTCCGCCGTCGCTAAGTGAGGTACATGACGTGTTCCATGTATCCCAACTACGACGGTATATCCCGGACCCAAGCCACATCCTGGATCATTCGGAATTGGTTGTTGGTACCAACCTTTCGTATGAGGAGAGGCCCGTGTCCATATTGGACCAAAAAGAGAAGATACTCAAGAACAAGACTATTAGTTTAGTCTGTGTTGCTTGGGGTCATCACTCTCTAGGCGAGTCAACGTGGGAGCGTGAAGGCGATATCCAATCGCGATATTCCGACTTGTTTGACTCGTAATGTATAATATCTTTCTTATGCCTTATGCTCTCAATTCATTGCTTGAATGAATGATTGCATGGTGGACTGCTTAGTATAGCTTGTCTGTGATTAGTATAGCTTGTCCTTGCCTCTCTAGCCTCTTAATTAAATTCTGAGGATGAAATTCTTTTAAGGTGGGTAGAGTTGTAACGCATGTAGTTCGTATTACGTATTACGTATTTTGGTATACGTGTACATATTTTGACTCATATTGCATGTCTCATTGCATGGTTTATTTTGGCATTTCATTTGCTTAGTTCGGTTCGGTTTGCTTGGTTCGGCTTGGTTAGGTTTTTGCATGTGGACCAACCCCACCTACCACCCACTCTCTTCCTTTATAAGCCACCAACCCCTTTCTCTCTCCTCATTCACTTCTTCATTTACTTCTTCTTCCTCCTCCATTAACTCTCTCCACCTACCAAGAGAGGCTTAGGCAAGTGCAACTTGCTTCATGGAGGAACTCAATTTTTGTTGTTCTATTTTCTTCCTCACGAGATTCTAAGACACTTTAGTACTTAGCATATTTAATTTCCATAGTTCATTTCATGTATATCTAATCTTGTTGCATTTTTGGAGTTCTTGGGTTTTGATCTATCAAGCTTTATTAATTTCAAGTTTTGATGGTTCCATGTTGTAGAAAATTTTATTCTGCCCCATTTTGACCTATGGAAGTCCGGATCTTGACCTTAAATAAAGGATCAATGGAGCCTGGAAGCAATGGCTTTCACGGTTCGTCGTCTCGGAAAAGTTGGAGAAGATTAGCAGTGCTTGACCGCATGGCCTTTTCATGCGACAAGTCTTCGAGCCGCATGGCTCTTGGCAGTGTTTGCCGCATGAGCCCGTTCCCCCTGGCCGCATGAGTCTATTCCTCCCTGGCCGCATGAGTCTGTTCCCTCTAGCCGCATGAGCCCATTCCCCCTAGCCGCATGAGTCTAGTCCCCATGGCCGCATGAGTCTGTTCCCCCCTGGTCGCATGAGTCTGTTCCCTCCTGGCCGCATGAGCCCGTTTCCCCTGGCCGCATGAGTCTGTCCCCTCCTGGCCGCATGAGCCCGTTCCCTCCTGGCCGCATAAGCATGTTCTCTCTAGCCGCATGACCATGTCTATCATTAGCTGCATAACCCTGTTCTCCTTAGCCGCATGACCCTGTTTCTCATTAGCCGCATAATCATGTTCTCCTTAGCCGCATGACCCTGTTTCTTATTAGCCGTATAACCCTGTTCTCCTTAGCCGCATGACCCTATTTCTCATTAGCCGCATAACCCTGTTCTCATTGCCGCATGACCTTGTTTCCCCGAGCCGCATGGCTTTTCCCACAGCCTTTGCCCCTTTTATTATTCTGGTTGTTATATTTATGCTTATGTCTCACGACCCTCTGTGTAACTTGGGTCCCTTGATGGAATGCTTGCACCATGTTAATTCTGAACATGTTCCATGAACACGATAGTGGCCCGTTGTGGCGCACGCACGACAAGAATGATTGACAAGTAACATGGCATGATAGTGGTCCATCGTGGCGCACTCTTGATAAGTAAACCTAACATGATATACCTCGATATGCTGTTGCGACAGCTAGCACGACATGACAAGAATGAATGGCCTGGACACCGTGGGCGATTGTATTTATACAAATGAACCAGTATTGTCTTGCATCATGTCGAGGACGGGGACCCCTGAGTACCACGGTCAGGGATACCTACTAAAATTGACTAAGGCTAATAACTAGAATAATCCAGTAGTCATGAAGAGATTTTCCAGCTATAGGCAATCCCGTTATCTGGACGCCCCATCATGGGATTTGTAGCCTGCCGTCGAGTAGGGCACATTTCCAGCACATTGTCATGTGTTGCACCCTTCAAGCTACTTAAGGGTACATGCGTTTCTTAGACGATGTACCTACATGAATTCAACCCCTAATTGCGTCTCGATAACCTGGATGGTCTGCAGGGCTTGTGGCTGTTGGAATAATCTCATTGCATCTTGCTAGTAACTAGGCCTGTGATAACCCTAGTTAGTTAAAGTATCAAGCTGTACTTATTGTTTGGCCGTGAATGTTGGATGGAGTCTAAGCCTTGTCTTGTCCCAGTACCTGGTTACTTCAGTAACATGATTTCTTATGTTTACCTTGTCAATAACTGATCGGAATAACTTCTCATCTCTTGATATTTATTGCCCTATTTAGATTTCATGTCTTAATTATCTTCTTATTTTATGTTCTGATATGCTGGTTTCAGTTCTTAAGTGAAGCCTCATTTGTTGCACTTGCTCTTTCTGGGATCTGACCCAGCTGGTTTTGCATGGCCAGATACCGGAGCAGCTCCAGAGGATCTCCCTACCTTCCAGCCAGATGGTGACCACCAGGCGTAACCCTGGCAACAAGTGGGTTTTATTTTGCTCTCCCACTCTATTGTAAAAATATTCTTTTGAGGCGTTTAGCCGACAAACACGTGTTAGCTCGATTGCACTTTACTTACTGTCTGCCTACGGGCTGTAGCATGATTAACAAATCCTAGGGTTGATCATGTATGACTGAAACTCTTGCTAGTCTTCACATTTGTATGACTAGCTTCATGATCATCCAAATATGTAATGTATGGGACGCCTTACTATTGTATATTTGGTGCTCTGACATCTTGTAACTGTTATTAGTTGCTTGAGATTGAGACAATAGGCTTGTTCATGACCATAAGAGACTGATGGCTTGTAATTAAACCCTCATGTATCTAGACAGCCGTGACCGTATAGCGAGGTGGGTTGCACTTCAATATACGTAGCTGGCTGTGTCTGCCCCCGCTCTCCAGTATTCT
This sequence comes from Iris pallida, assembly GCA_029216955.1. Taxonomy (NCBI): domain Eukaryota; kingdom Viridiplantae; phylum Streptophyta; class Magnoliopsida; order Asparagales; family Iridaceae; genus Iris; species Iris pallida. Next base: position 3,532,140 of record JANAVB010029619.1, read on the forward strand.
GGTTCTGGGCGTTACAATTTGCTATGGGACAGTTAGCCTAATTAGGCATAAGGCTGTTGAGGAAGAATACCCTTACTGGTTTGAGGCAAGATTGTACCTCGGCTCTTATCTTCGAAATTTCGAGGACGAAATTTTCTAAGGAGGGAATGTTGTAAACTCCCTCACCACTCAGCACTCATCAACCCATGACCCACTCCCTCCTTCCCTATAATTTCTCCCATGTTCACTCTCTCTCCCCTTTAATCCCTCACCACCACAACCTCACCATCACTCTCTCTCACCGTTCCCAACTTTCCCCCCTTAATTTCCTTCTACCACTCATCTCTGGATTGCAAAAAAAGAAGAAGACAAACACACGCACAACATCTCTCTCTCCACTCAGAACCTTCCTCCCTCCACTCTAAGCCTCTCATCATCATCATCAACAACTCCCCATCACACCTTTCCCCCAAATTCAGACCCTCGACCGGCCGATCCCATCTGGCCAGCCCCCGCAGAACCCGAGGCGCTCCCCGTCGATGCACCGCAGCGGCGCCCCGCGCCAGAACCCGCAGCTCCTCGCCGACCCGACGGCCGACAGCCCTCGCGTGCCCCTGCGCCAGCGCCGCCGCCTGGATCCAGCAGCGCTCCCACGCGCTCGCGACCCCGCATCCTCGTCCGGCTTTCCGTCGGCTTCCAACACCCCGTTCCGAGTCCGAGGCCTCCCCTCGGTGCTCCTTCGTACAAATTTTCAGTATACCTTCTGCCAGAATATTTTTGTTCCAAAAAACCACTATCTGTCCGACCAGGTTGACATAAATAAACACTGTCAACTTGGGATAATTAGTTCGGGTTGTTATAACCAATTATTGCTTAGTAGATAATTTATTAATATGGATTATAGGTTAGCATTAAGTTATAGTTAGAAAATAGTTGTGATTATTATGACTATTATGATTTATCCTTATAGGTTATTGTCAGTTAATTATAAGTTATAAGTCTTTCTTATAAAATAGTTAAAATGGTTGCTATGATAATCTAATAAATAAAGTATTTTTGTTATATGATGAAAATAGTAAACTTTCGGCTTATTAAGAAAATATAGAAGAATGAGTTTGAAATGTTTTACTTGCAAAATAATTAGTTTCATAAGTAAAAAGTATATAAATTTCTCTTAAAATGATAAAATGTTTATTAGTGAATTATTTTGGGCAAGAAAGTATCTTTAGTAATAATAGTCGAAAAATGATTTCGAATTGATTAAAAATATTTAAAACAATAGTTTTGGAGAAAAATCATATTTTGATAAAATACTATTTTTGTTAAGGCCTTTGAAATAATTATTTCCATATTTTGGTAATAATAGTCAAAATAGTTCTTTAGTAAGAAATTATATTTTCACGTATTTCGATAATTACATAAAATACTATTTTTTATAATACGATTAAATAGCTATATTCTTATCCTTAATTATTACGGTAAAAATATGTATTTTTACTAAAAAGATTATTTTGTCACTTAGTATTAGTTTATAAAACCTACTCTTAAAATATAAATATTTTCTACGTTTCTAAACAAATTAGGTCGTTTCAACCGACCAGACTTAGCTCTAACTAATTAGTGTTGCCCTCAAGTTAGAGTGTAGTTATTCTAACTACTAAATCTGGTGTTACGATTATGTAGGGTCGGATCCCTAAACCCTAGTCGTTACCTTCTAGCTGTTGCTTTCCACGCCGATGATACAACCAAGGCAAGTTTCATATCTTTCATGTCAACATTTTATTTAATATTAAATGTACTGCATCAGTAGAATCATATATTGTATTGACACTGATTCACAGTGGATCCTTCTCGGACTCCACTTCGACGGATGAATTGATTGATTGCCTTATTGGCTTATTGACTTATTGACTCGGGAATTGATTGGAGGAGTAGTTAACGTCTGTGACCAAAGCCATTGTTTACCGATTGCCTCTCTCGCGCTAACCCTTACCGCACAGAGGGTTGAGTCGTACCGTATACTATCATTTTGGCCAGAATACTAGTATACATATTACCTCTATCCAGCCGGACACAGATCCTGTTATATACTCAAAATACTATTGTAGAATTGCATCATTGTAGTTCCTGAGATATTGCCTGTTATCTTTTATTATTATTTTTCAAAAATATATACTACTTTCAAACTATCTTGCATTTCATTTATTTATTATTTAGAATGCTAGATGTGGAAATATGTTTTTGCTCCCTCCTGACTGGAGACCCAACATTTTTTACGTCACTACAACGACGAGAATCTCGCCTTTAACTCTTTCTATGGGCCTGGTCCGAACCCTGACGAGGTAGCTGAACTAGATCAAGGAGCCCCAGAATTTTAGTTGCACTTTGGACTAGTTTATTTCCCCTTTTTGTTACAAGTAAAACCATGTAATAAATGAATATTTGTTGTTTGTATTTATTTCATTTCAGACCAGTTTCCAGGTTAATAAAATGTTGTTTTTCCGCTTTAGATTTTTGTCTGCTTGTGTTCACTGCTTGGTACAGCTTACTGCCGCCGTCTCACAACGGTGCAGGCTGGACATGATCCGACTAGACCCATTACATTGGGATCGAGTCGTGACAACATTCTTTAATTTTTCAATGAGATGCAACGAAATAGAGAATAGTCTCCATAAACATCGATTCTTCAGTATATGAACTTAAGGACCAGCTGTGCAAGATGAAAGTAGTTACTAGAAGACGAGCAGCAACTAAACTTGGACGAGAATCACAAGTATCCAATTGATATTCACTACAAAGAAGAGCAGCTTCAGCTAACTACCATCTAAAGCTTTCAGTAGCAACCAGATATGTCCCTAGTAGCTGCGCCATGACTAAATTGATAGGTACTCCCATGTTTATTCATCTCACGAGTGGAATAAGCAAGTACTCGGCATAAAACAGCTGCAAAATAGGAGAGGAAATAGATGAAGCAAAAGAGATGGTTAAAAGAGAGAGGTATAATATTATCGTTCTTAGAAATTGACAATTCCCCAGTTTCGGACAAATACAAGCTCGTTTGAGTTACAGAAGAGCCAGTTCAGCCAAAAACATTATTCCAGCCAGTAAAGAGTGGTGTTACCTTCCAGATAAACATGTAAAAAGAAGTAATTGTAGCTTTATTCATCCCATCAAGAGATCTGGCACGGTTCCAAAGGATCGAAGCAAGGACTGCATGGCCCAAAACCTGCAGTGTAACAAATAAAATTATGTTGTAACCACATAGAAAAGAAGTTCTTCAAATTGAAATCTAAACAGGAAAATGGTGTTTGTATCAGGATGGTGTCCATACCCGTAGCCGTGTCCATATTCGTCCAACATAGTGTTGGGATTTTGGCCTTTGCATTGGAAATTTTAGTCCCACGTCGGCTAGGCCAAAAGAAATGTCTCTCTATATATAAGCTATGCTTGTTTAGAGATGCATAAGTGGTGTGGAGGTGCACATGGGTGTGCCATGTGGGAGTATTTTTCTAGTGGGAAAAAAAGCCAAATCAACAATGAAGCATTCATGCTTTTTGCTCTTGGAAATTAATTTCCAATGGAGTTAAGCGACTCGGACTCGGACTCATGGGCTCATGAGGCGTTTTGTTGGCACACTTTGCACTTAGCACGACAGCATCGTCGTGCGGCCAGATGGCGCGCCAGGTGGCGAGTACTGTGCACCAGTTGGTTCAAATCGTGTCAGTGCACGATTTGAGCAGTTGCAGAATGTTCGGGACGGTTTTTTCCCACGTTCTGAACATTTTGCTAACTGGACAGTTGCAGTACGGCCTATATAAGCTTCTCTGCTCTCTCTCTCTCTCTCTCTCTCTCTCTCAGTACACAGAATAGACAAGTGTTTCTTAACACAATTCCACAGAGTGACAGAGAGAAGAGAAGAATAGCACCAACGCCACTTAGCGCAGTAGTCCGTGCGCCTTCCGAGGAGTCAGAAGAGTAGAGTGTTCCAAAGTTCTCCGTCGAACTTGCTGGTTCCTGGAAGCTGTTCGTGTGAGACGAATTAAGCTTTGAGCAATGGTGATAATTCACCCCAGCAGGCTGTTCTTCCATCTATCGCCTGTCATCCACTTCGCTGTTGTTGCTAGCAACTCGATTTGTACTTTCTTTTTAGAAGTACTATAATCCTTTGTTGCGGTTACGAAATCTTCTTAGATTTTCGTAATCCATAATCCTTCAAGGATTTCTGTCAAGCACCTTCTCTGGAGTGTTGCAAGAAACGTTGTTTTTCCAATCGTTTCATTTTCTCAGTTTTCCATTGAAAATTGCGTCCTGGGACTAACACATAAGTGAACATATGGTACCTATCTAAAAATTTCCATACACCGTATCAATGTTGTGTCCTTATCCGTGCAACATAGATGACAAAGCATGAGGCCACTCGAAGGAGTTATTGTCCGCTACCATTATGAAGATTATTTACTGACAAAATCTAAACAGAAATCCAACCTGGACCCTTGATGGGGAAGGAATCCAACTCCAAGCTACAGTTTGCTAGTTTTGTTTTGGATACTAAAGCATTAGCAGTCTACTGAACCTGAGTACTTAAACCTACTCATCTCTCTTGCCAGAAGCAGTTTGCCGTCAATTAGCAAACAATGTTAATATAGAGAAGGATAAGATGTCTGTCTGATTGCACTGTAGGAATAAAATGATTTAGCATAGACTCCCAGCCTGAAGTATGCCGACTAAAAGCAATATGCTTTGACCCATGAAACGAGTGTGTATCCTTTTGGGGATGACTATCTGAGTCCTTTAGTTTCCATTCAGCACTGTTAAGGACCATGTCCTCTGTAGCATTAACAAATCATCATTCATTACAGCCTAAGTCCAAGTTTGTGTTGAAATCTTTGCTTTTTTCCTTTGACCCACTAAAATAATTTACTATAAACATTGAAACTGACATGATACTTACATTAAAAATTGGATGAGTATGGCTCTGAACTCCAGGTTCAGAAGCACTTCGGAAAGGATCTATGCTAGGCTAGATTTACACCAGGCTGGACTGATCGATCCTTACAGATGATATGGAATTACTAAAAACATATACTTTTTCATACATGATTACATCAGTATATTACCAATGTTTATCGATGCTTCATTAAAAATACACTCAAACAGGAAAAGGAAGGATTAACAATAGAATATCCAATCATACATTTCAAATTGTGAGAACAGAATAAGAAAAGAAAACTAGCTTATTGGCATTTTAATGTCTTCACTGCCACGTTTTTGCAGCTTGATCCATGTACTATTTTTATGTGCAATTCGCTACCATCCACTTATTACATTTTACACTTAAACTACCTTCCGTTAACCTCCCCCTCCACTTGATGCTCACATGTGAACTAACGATTTTGGACTTTTTCCCCCTTAAACCCAATAACTACTCCTCTCTCACCTCTCTCTTGTAGGCTGCAGGCACTAGCGTACGCAGTGGACTCAGGCAAAGACGGGCCAGAGGGCTGCACGCCCTCTGCCCTCCACTTCCCTTCGTTGTGTTGGATTCCGGTCGAGCGCTCAAAAAGGGGGGTGACAACGGAGTTGGTAATTTAGTCTCACATCAGGTAGGAGGTGGGATCATGTGGTGTAGATAATTGAGATTGGTTCAAGTCTTACATGAGAATCTGTTGAAATAGTTGTCACATCCTCTCATCATGCTGACAGAGCTAAGCCCCTTGGTCAGTTCGTCTGCTACCTGATCTTTGGTTGAAACATAGCCCAGCTCTAGTAGTCCACTATCCAGCTTTTCTTTGATGAAGAATCTGTCAATCTCAATATGTTTGGTCCTGTTATGATGTACTGAATTGTTCGCAATACTAATAGCTGACTGGTTGTCACACCATAGCTTCATCTTGGCTCCCTGGTCCAGCTTCAGCTCCATCAGCATATTTTTCAACCAGAATAGCTCTGTGACTCCCAAGGCCATAGCTTTATACTCTGTTTCAGCTGTTGATCTGGCCACCACTGAATGCTTCTTACAACTCCAAGAGACCAAGTTGCCTCCTACAAATATGCAGTATTCCGAGGTGGATCTCCTGTCATCAGCACAGCTAGCCCAGTCAGAATCACAATAACGCTCGATGCTCACATGATTATTCCTTCTGAAAATCAGTCCCTTTCCGGGGCCTTCCTTCAAGTACATCAGAATCTGGTACACTGCGTCCATATGACCCTTCCGGGGGTCATGCATGTAGCGGCTCACTATGTTGACCGCAAAGCTGATATCAGGTCGGGTGTGGCTCGAGTTGATCAACTTGTCCACCAATCTCTGATATCTATCCCGGTCAACTGATTCTCCGGCTTCAGCATCCAGCTTGAACTTCTGGTCTATCGGTGTCGTAGCTGGTTTGCATCCCATCATCCCTGTTTCTATAAGCAGGTCTTGTGCGTACTTCCTCTGAGAAAGAACAATTTCCTCTGTATCTCGAGCAATCTCAATCCCAAGAAAGTATCGAAGAGGGCCAAGATCCTTTACCTCGAACTCCTTGCTATGCTTCCCCTTGAGTTGGGCGATCTCCTGCTCATCATCGCCTGTGATAATCATATCATCCACATACACCGCAAGCATGGTGATGTGGCCTCCACTTCGTCTGAAGAACACAGTATGATCAGCATTGATCTGCTGATATTCCATCCCTATCATTGCTCTCCTGAACCTGTCAAACCACGCTCGAGGAGACTGCTTCAGTCCATAGAGGGACTTCTTCAGACTGCAGACCTTGCCTTCTGTCTGATTGGTGCCGAATCCGGGTAGTATCTCCATGTATACCTCCTCTACTAGATCCCTATGAAGAAATACATTCTTTACATCCAGTTGGTGTAGCTTCCATCCTCCATTGGCTGCCAGAGAGATCAAGGTCCTGACAGTACTCATCTTCGCCACTGGTGCAAAGGTCTCGTCATAGTCGATGCCGTACGTCTGACTGTATTCTTTTGCCACCAGTCGAGCTTTGTAGCGCTCAACCTCTCCATCTGGGTTCTGCTTCACAGTGAAAACCCACTTGCAACCGACTGTTCTCTTCCCTTCTGGCAGTCTCACCAGCTCCCAAGTTCGATTCTTCTCCAGAGCTCCCAACTCCTCGTGCATCGCTGCTTTCCACTTTGGATCGTTCTTGGCTATCTGCCAATTGTTAGGTACAGTAACACTATCCAATGATGCAATAAAAGCTCCATGAGAAGAAGAGATGATTATATGAGACAAATTTAGCAAGGTCTCAACCATATCTATCAGGAGATTTTTCCACATTGCTGCGAGTGGACCTCCATACTGATGATGGTTGGGGAGGAGAAGGAAGGATATCACCTGAAGGGGAAGGTGGGGTGTAGGTGTCTCAGGAGTCAAGACGGACGCAGGCAAGGGACTTAGCACTGGCACTGTAGGAACTCGTCCTGCAAGTTGCTTCTCTCGCCTGCTGTAGGTAAGTATCTCCCCCTGAGCTATTGGCCTAACACCTCTTATTTCCTCCTCCTGTCCCTTTTCACCTTCCTGTACCCTATTTGTTCCTCCAAGCCATACTCCGAGATCAGTCGAAATGCTTCCCAACAACTCTCCCTCTCGTCTCATACTTGCAGTATCAGGTGAGATATTTGGGTTTCTCTCCTGACTGTAGTATGGCTCATGTTCCCTGAAGCGAACATCTATACTTACAAATTTTCTTTTTTCCACTAGACTCCAGTATACGTAGCCCTTCTGAGTTCCCGAGTAGCCCACAAAGATACACTTGATTGCTCGAGGATCAAGCTTCCCTACCGACGGTCTGTTGTCCTTCATGAAGCATACGCAGCCAAACACCTTTAGTAGGAGCATCCCACTATTATTTTCCTGCAGCATCTCGCATGGAGACCTCCATCCCAACACCTTCGAAGGCATCATGTTGATCAGTTGAGCTGCTGTCAACACTGCATATCCCCACAGACTCTGTGGGACATTCATGTCTATCATCATAATTCTCGCCACTTCTAGGAGGTGTCTGTTCTTCCTTTCCGCTACTCCGTTCTGTGCTGGTGTATATGCACAGGTGGTCTGATGTCGTATCCCTTGGGCGAACAAGTAGTCCGCAAATGTCTTGTTGGTGTACTCCGTTCCATTATCAGACCTCAGTACCTTAACCACTGCCTTGTACTGAGTCTGGACATGTTTGTGAAAGTCCCGAAAACAGGAGGGGACCTCACTCTTATTTTTCATCAAATACAGCTAAGTAGTATGAGAAAAACAATCTATGAAGGTAACAAAATATTTGTAACCATTCATAGGAGTAGTACAAGGCCTCCAGACATCAGAGTGTACCACATCAAAAACAGCCAAGCTCCTATGACCGCTACTCACATATGAACTCATAGTAAGTTTGCCTAACTCACAAGCATCACAAACTAGTTTCTCTTTATTAACTTCTTCATAAATTGCAGGGTACAATTTGCTTAAAATACCAAATAAAGAGTGTCCCAACCTCCTGTGGTGGAGTCGCAATGTATCTTCCGCACTCATCTTCTTCAGTCCTTCCATCCCTGCCTTTTCCGCCATAGATACTAATGCTGAATCCAGCCCTTCTCGATCTAGGTACCACAGTCCATCATGCCAAGTGTCAGTCCCAAGTCTTTGTCCCGTCTTTTTCTTCTGGAAGATCACCTTGGAAATATCAAAGGAAACAATACATTTTAGTTGAAGGATGATGGAACTAATGGACAAAAGACTGGCTGGAAAAGAAGGAGCATGCAAAACATTGGATAATTTTACCGAACCCGTATAATTTACAGTACCCTTACCAACCACTGGCTGGAATGTCCCATCAGCTGTTTGAATGTTGTATGTCGATGATAGGTGAGTATAGTAGAACTCACTAGCCTTTTCCGTCACGTGTCGAGATGCTCCCGAGTCAATTATCTAGTCTGACGGTCGAGGGGAATACATAGATGCAAGAGCAAGTGGATCATTAGCACCTTCAGATGGATGGGCATACATGGCAGAGAATGAGGTAGAAGCCTCCTCGCTTCTCTCGTTTGACGTCCTCTGCTTCCTTCTGAGTGATTCCAGCATGCCCATCAGTGCCTGGTCCTCCTCAGTAAAAGTACTACCAGCTCCTTCATTACCTTTTGCTACCAGTAGGTTTGCTCGATAGCCTCCTCGACCACCTCGTCGACCTCCACGACCACGGCCTCGTCCTCCGAAGGTTTCCCGTCCACCGAATTTCCCGCGTCCACCGCCTGAATCTCTCCTTAGGTGGCTTGGTGCAAGCATGCCGATGATGGCCCATCTCCCCGCAGTTGTAGCACTGCCGATTGTGCTGCCAATACTCCCCTTTTGGGACCTGTGTCGTCCAAACTGGTGGCCACTAGTGCTGACTTCTCTTCAGGAGGGCCACTTGTCCCTGCTTGCAGTTTGATGCATGTTTCTTCCTGGATCATTGCCGAGATAGCCTCCTCAATGGTAGGGATCTTCGGTTGGGCTAGAAGTAAGGTTGTCCTCTGAGAAAATGCTGCAGTCACTCCTTCAAGGAACTTCATTGTCCTCTCCTGCAGACATACATGTCTCTCCTTGCACTTCGTGATCGTAATCCAACCACAGTCGCTCCAGCTCTGTGGCGTATTCTTGCACCGTCTTCTCTCCTTGAACGGTGTCATCAATCTCTCCCTTGATCTGAAAACTCGTAAGTTGTTCCCCACGCCATCGTATGTCCTCCTCAACTTCTCCCATACGTCCTTCACCATCTCAATGTCGTCTACTGTGGCGGCAATAGACTGGACTAAGGAGTTGAGAAGCCAGATGTAGATCACCATATGAGTGGACTTCCACTCGTCGCGTCCCGCCGAGCCCTCGTCCGGCTCTATCTTCTTGCCCGACAGGAACCCCTCTAGGTTCTTTCCTGCGAGGGTTCTTCTCACCCGCTGCGACCAACTCAGATAGGTGGCTGGTCCATCCAGCTTCAGATCGATGGAGGGAAGCTCCAACTTCGGCGACATTCGTGTCGTGCTCTAACCAGCCGACATCTTCATCAACTTCATCAACGTCGCAACCTCTGCAGGATCAAGCTTCTTGATAATCTCCTCCATCGATGCTTCTCTCCAATCACATCACGCCCGCTCCACGACTTATCCTCATCTTCGTGTCTCCTAGATCCGAACATATCTGTTTTTATCAGATCTAGGCATCGGTGTCCTCTTTCGGAATGATCCGAACCACGGCAACAATGGCGTCGTTGCGTGCAACGGGGGGGGGGGGGGGGGACGCGCGCACGTTGTTGTGGAAGAGGGGAAAGAGGAGGGGAGAAGGTTTGGTGGCGGCTAGGGTTAGGATTTGTGGAAAGGTGGCTCTAATATAATGTTGAAATAGTTATATTTTATTGATAATCTCTTGGCTATTTATAACCTTACAACCTCCTCATTACATTAACTCTCTATAGGAATATCCTATGGCATATTCCAACATACCAAATATACTAATATGATATTCCAACACATATTCCAACATACCAAAAACACAAATAGGATATTCCAAAAAATTCTCTTTTAAGGCATATGGACCAATTCAATATCGCACCTCATGGGCCAACTCCGGTTCGGGTCACACGGTGTTCCCAACAAGTGGTATCAGAGCCCATGATTACGGGGCTGGTTTGAGTGACTCTAATTGGTTCAAGACAGATGGTGCTGAACGTTCATGCGTATATACGGATATACGGGCTCTCTTCTCAAGGTAGATTAGGAGCATCAACTACACGAATTGGCTTCAAAGGTAGGTTTGACGAGCCCAAGGTGGAACAAGACGTTGTGGTTGGCACACAATGGTGGTGTGGATGAACGTGTCGGTTTGGTTCTGTGGTCGAACGGTTCGAGATGACAATATGTTGGATCTCCTGGGTGCTCAGCTGGTGGAAACGAGTAAAAAGGCAGCAAGGAGTGCTAAGGTTGTTCGGCTGGCGGAAACGAACAAAAGGTAGCATGGGTGCTAAGGTTGTTCGGCTAGCGGGAACGGACAAATGTAGCAAGGTGCTAAGGTTATTCGGCTAGAGGAAATGAGCCAAGGTGGAGATTGTCAGATTGTATCTCGTTTCCGGTAGAGCGCTTAAAAAGGGTGGTGACGACGGAGTTGGTAATTTAGTCCCACATCGAATAGGAGGTGGGATCATGTGGTGTAGATAATTGGGATTGGTTTAGGCCTTACTTACGAATTCTCTTTTAAGGCATATGGACCCAATTCAATATCGTACCTCATGGGCCAACTCCGATTCGGGTCACGCGGTATTCCCAACATGTTGTCCTTCACCGTCTACCGTCACAACAACAATATGTAAATTAGGGTTAGAGCAAAATGTCTTCTTGTGTCAACCCAGTGGTTTTGAAACCACAACGCATACTCAAGGCACAAAGGTCCCTTAGGGCCTAAGTGACAGGCTCACAATGCTGCGCGTTACTGATAGAAGTGAGGCACGCCTTGTTTTAAAACAAACTACAGAAAATTATATATTACCAAAATTTCTAAATATAGAAAATTAAAGATAATTTAACCATAGTTATGGGAAGGAAGAAGTGGAGGAGGAAGAAGATGCAGAAATGAAGATTAATTAGAAAGCAAAAAAAAAAATCAGCAGAAGGAAAGGAAGAAGAAGATGATGAAGGAAAGAAAAACACATGGATCACACGGCAAACTCTCTCTCTCTCTCTCTAGATGTGGCTGTTTCTGGGTAAGGCAATGTAAATTACATGGAAATATTACGGGATATCAAGTTGCAAAAAGGTGATAGTTGAAGGTATTCAAGTGCAAATTGTTGGGAATCAATAAGGGACTTTTAGTCCCACATCGGAATATGTTATATGTAGAGGAGCTAGACTCCCTATAAGTAGTGAAGTAGTCCATCAATAAAATCATCCAACTATTATTTTCTACATGGTATCAGAGCCATAACTCTCTCTCTCTCTCTCTCCACACACAAAAAAAAAAAACATTTCCCCCCCCAAGCCGTCGACCCGCTCCAGCCCCCCGACCCCCCGCTGCCTCCTGCCCCACCGCTGCCGACTCCCCTCCAGCAGTACACCGCCCCCCCCCCCCCCCTCCAGCAACCTGCCGCACCCCGCCCCCCCTACAGCACCGCCCCTCCCCCTCCTCCAACTTCCCTGAAGCACCCCGCCCCCCCCATCCAGCCGCACCCCGCCCCCCCTTCCAGCAGTACCCCGCCCCCCTCCCCTCCTCCCTCTCCTCGATAGGGCAGCACCGCACCCCGCCCCCTCCTCCCTGCCGCACCCCGCCCCTCCATCCAGCAGCACCCCGCCCCCCATCCAGCAGTACCCCGCCCCCCTCCTCCCTCTCCCTCTCTCGACATGGATACCCTAACCCTAGAGTCTCTTGACATGGAACCCTAACCCTAGCCCTAGCAGCCCCATCCAAACCCTAACCCTAACCCTAGTCGTCCAAAAACAACAAAAAAAAACAAAACAAAAAACAAAACAAAACAAAAAATAAAAATAAAAAAGGGGGCGTATTTCGAGGACAGATGGCTGCTAAATGCTTTATTTGCACCTTCTGATCCTCGCTTACGCCGTTTGGAACTAACAAATGCTTTATTTGTTATTCCTTCTTCACATCGGGATCTCTACAGAGACTGATCATGTCTTCTCTGGTGTCCTGACGTGTTCACTTTACATGTGCGCGCCGGTGCTGGCCAAGTTAGTAGCGCATTCGTAAAGTCTGTGACGTCAAAGAAGACGACGAAGACGACGAAGCCGACGAAGTTGGGGAAGTTGCCGACTCTGACGTCGAAGAAGCCGACGACGACGCCGAATAGGGTTCACAATTGAAGAAGTCATGGATTCGATCAGTGACAAACTGACGGCCGACGAGATAAAGGCCTTGGTTGATGATATCTTATCAAAAAGAATAACCGAGGCAACCCCATGTTTGATCCATACTGATGTGGATCCATCACCTTACAAAATGGGGAAATTGGAGAAGCTGGAGACGAAGTTGGAAGGAACGTCCAACTACTTGAAGTGGTCGCGGCAGGCGATGCGGACACTGAAGGGACGTGGCTTGGTTGGCTATGTCACTGGCCAAGCCAAAGCGCCAGCCGATCACTCCGCCAAGGAGTTTGCTGTTTGGGAGATTGTCAACAACGTCGTGGCTGGGTGGTTGACTGTCTCGTTAACCGATCAGGTGTCGGGCAATGTCGAGGCAATGGAGGCTGCTGCTGATATATGGCAAACTCTAAAAGATATGTACTCCGGCTCCGGCAACCCTATGCGAGTCTTTCAACTGCAGGATGAACTCGATAGGGTGGCCCAAGACGAACGTACCATCTCTGAGTACGCGGCCCTGTTGAAGAAGTACTGGTCTGATCTGGATCATTATGATCCCCTTGGGATGAAAGATGCACAAGTCGAACCGGCATTCGCGAAGTACTTCCAGACGTTCCTGGCTTATATTTCCCGGCAGCGTATGATGAAATTCCTGAAGGGACTACATCCTGTATTTGAGCAGAGACGGAATATCCTCCTATCCCAACCCACGCTTCCGACCTTGGAAGAAGCTATTGCCGTCATGACACAGGAAGAAGCTCGACTGAAGTTGATGCCCAACAAGGGCTACTACCAGGGGGAGCAAGCCGCGGTTGAAAAGTCTGCACTTGTTGCTTTCAATCATCCTCCCTCTATGGGTGGTGTTTGCCACAATTGTGGTGACTCCGGACATTACATCCGATTTTGTCCAAAACCCTTGCGCAATCAGTCTAATGATCGAGGACGGGGTCGTGGGGGACGACGTGGTAGTAGAGGAGGATATGCTGGTAGACGGGGAGGACACAAAGCAAATCTGGTGGAGGAAGGGGGAGAGAATCAACTGGCTGAAATAACCCCGCTTGAGCTGGAGTTCATTGAGAGGTTGCGAGGCACAAAGCTGGGTTCGACCGACAGTCCTGGGGCATCTTCTACCTCGACGGATCTCGTCACTTGCTTTGCCCAAACCAGCACCGGTAATCCTGCACGTGCTCTTGCATCTGTCCATCATCCAGGATGGATAATGGACTCTGGGACATCTCGCCATGTCACGGGATCCCGTGGTGTGTTTCAGGACTATACTCACCTACCATTTCCGGAGAGTATTCAGACCGCTGATGGTACATCCAGCCCTGTAGTGGGTAAAGGCACTGTCGCGTGCACCCCTTCCATCACTCTAACCAATGTCTTACATGCTCCATCTTTTCCTGTCAATCTTCTATCCATTAGTGCCATCATACTTGATCTTAACTGTACTGTTTCCTTTGACATTCCTACGGTGACTTTTCAGGAGAAGGGGACAGGACGACGACTTGGGACTGGCACATGGCATAAGAGGCTGTGGTATTTAGACAGGAATGGACTGGACAACGCATTGGCATCCTTGGTCGCAGCCGCACCACCAAAAGTTTCCTGTCGTAGTGTTGAAGCCGACTTGCTACTCCACCACCAGCGTGTCGGTCATTCCTCTTTTCAAGTTATTAGTCGAATGTATCCGTCCTTATATCAAAGGGCTGATAAAGAGAAGTTATTTTGTGATGCTTGTGAGTTAGAAAAACATACCAGAAGCTCGTATGTGAGCTCGGGGAATAGGAGTTCAGCTGCTTTTGACATGATACATTCGTACGTATGGGGCCCTTGCCCTACAACCGAAATTAACGGCTTTCGATGGTTCGTCACCTTTATTGACTGTTATACCCGCGTGACATGGGTCTACCTTATGAAGAATAAAAGTGACGTCCTTGAGGCCTTTCGGGACTTTCATCGACGGGTAGAAACACAATATGGCGCTAAAATTAAGTGTTTCCGGTCTGACAATGGGACGGAGTATACTAATAAGCGGGTTGCTGAGTATTTTTCCACTCATGGAATACTACATCAAACTTCATGTGCTTATACTACGGCACAAAATGGTGTGGCTGAACGAAAGAACGGACACCTGCTAGAAGTTGCACGGACGATGATGCTGGCTATGAATGTCCCGAAACACTTATGGGAACAGGCTATATTGACGGCCTCTTATTTCATCAACAGAATGCCATCTCAAGTATTGGACTGGAAGACACCGTTGGAGATGCTTACTTGGGCAACTACATACACTGTTCCACCAAAAGTTTTTGGTTGTGTGTGCTTTGTCCAAGATAATAGGCCCGGCGTTGGCAAACTGGATCCTAGGGCAGTTAAATGTGTCTTTGTCGGTTACACGGCAACCCAGAAGGGATATGCCTGTTGGAGTCCAGTCGAGCGGAAAATGTTTGTCAGCATGGACGTTACATTCAGAGAATTCGAACCATACTATGGTTCGGATGAAGGTTCAGCATTTGGTGACACACCTAACACAGATGGTGTTCGATGTGAGGGGGAGATAATAAGCCCAAATGTGGTCGTCGGATCGGTTCCGTGTCCGATTGTAGAAAACTGGACGAAAGGGGAAGAGCACAGTGACTCAGATACAGAGAATGAAGAAGACGATACATATGTTACGCAGGAGGAGCAGCAGACAAGGGAAAAGGAGCTCCAAGTCTACAGAAGAAGACAACAGAAGTCCAGTACTGTGCCTATGTCGTGCCCTGTGCCTACTGTACCAAGTCCCTCGTCTACTCCTGCTCCAACTCCTGAAGATATTGCCCCCGCACTGAATCACTCGGATTCTGATGCGGATCTCTCCGACTCGGATGGTATGATCTCTCCACCACCTATTGCTCCCTTAAGGAGATCTTCTCGCATCAATGCGGGTAAGGCTCCTGCTCATTTTGATGATTACGAACATGACATTGCCAACTTCTTGTCTTATTCTAACATTTCTTCGAATTATTGAGCCTTCATTGCATCGTTAGACTCTACTTCGTTGCCCAAGTGTTGGCAGGAAGCAAAGAAAGATCCAAGGTGGAAAGCTGCAATGATAGAAGAACTTGGGGCACTGGAGAAAAATAAGACATGGGAGCTGGTTCCATTACCCAAAGGGAAGAAAGCTGTGGGATGCAAATGGGTGTACACAGTGAAAGAGACGCCAGAAGGAAAAGTAGAGCGATACAAGGCGAGGTTGGTTGCAAAAGGATTCACACAGTCATATGGAATAGACTATGATGAGACGTTTGCCCCAGTAGCAAAAATGAGCACCGTGAGAACTCTGGTCTCCATTGCAGCGAACTATGGGTGGAAGCTGTACCAACTGGATGTGAAGAATGCCTTTCTTCATGGGGACCTGCAAGAAGAAGTATACATGGAGCTCCCGCCAGGGTGCTACGCGACAGAATCAAACGGAGGGACGTCGCAAGAAAAGGTGTGTAAACTGAAGAAGTCGCTATACGGGCTCAAGCAATCTCCTCGAGCCTGGTTTGACAGATTCAGAAAGGCTGTTTCAGGCATGGGATACCGTCAAACAAATGCAGATCATACGGTCTTCCTCCAGCATGCAAGAGGCCACATCACTATATTTGCTGTATATGTGGATGATATAGTGATCACATGTGATGATGAAGTCGAGATCACTCAGCTGAAGTCAAAACTCGCGAAGGAGTTTGAAGTGAAGGATTTAGGAGCGATGAGGTACTTTCTAGGTATCGAGGTGTGTGAAGGCGAACAAGGAATTGTTCTCTCACAGAGAAAATACACACTAGATCTGCTGAAGGAGACAGGGATGCTGGGATGCAAAGCAGCAGTCACTCCAATTGACCAGAAGTGCAAGTTGGGAGCAGAAGCAGGAGAGCCAGTTGATCGTGAAAGATATCAACGACTTGTAGGGAGATTGATTTATCTGGGACACACTCGCCCTGATATCTCATTTGCGGTAAGTGTAGTGAGTTGCTACATGCATGATCTAAGAAAGGGTCATATGGAAGCAGTATTTCAGATCTTGAGATATCTGAAAGGAACGCCGGGAAAGGGACTATGGTTCAAGAAGAATGGACGCATAGAAGTTGAGGGATACTGTGATGCAGACTGGGCGAGCTGCATAGACGACAGAAGGTCTACCACGGGATACTGTGTTTTTGTAGGAGGAAATCTGGTCTCATGGAGAAGCAAGAAACAGTCAGTGGTAGCACGGTCGACAGCTGAAGCAGAATACAGAGCAATGGCTCTGGGAGTGTCAGAGTTGCTGTGGGTGAAAGCATTGCTGACAGAGTTGCAGCTGGATAAGGGAGCACCATTGCGTCTTCTGAGCGATATTCAAGCTGCAATAAGTATAGCTAACAATCCAGTTCAGCACGACAGAACGAAGCACATCGAGATTGATCGATTCTTCATCAAGGAGAAGCTGGAACAAGGGATACTGAAGATTGACCATGTCCGCTCAGAAGAACAAGTTGCAGACTGTCTGACTAAGGGTCTTAGTTCATTAAGTCTGTCAAAGCTATGTAACAAGATGGGGATGATCAATATCTATCGCCCATCTTGAGGGGGAGTGTTGGGAATCAATAAGGGACTTTTAGTCCCACATCGGAATATGTTATATGTAGTGGAGCTAGACTCCCTATAAGTAGTGAAGTAGTCCATCAATAAAATCATCCAACTATTATTTTCTACAAAGCCAAAGACAAAATAATTGCTACCCTGCTAAGAAAACAATAATTGAAGTGAAGACAGATCATAAAAGTATAAGGTAGGCATACAGTAATGATCTTGCTCCAGAGACAGGAAGAAGTGGCCCCAATCCCTATGGCAACACTGTAAGCCATCTCAAGTAGATAAACACAAATCCAGAAAACCTGCTCATAGGTAATATGATGAATTGATAAGAGTAAAGAAAATTCAAAGAATGTTACTCAGGATAAAGGAATGATTTGCATAATGCCGGACCCGTTTTTGGCCTAAGCGTACGGTAAAAGAACGAATGTCAAATATTCGGTCCCCATCAATATCAGGTATATCCTGCAAATGGATCATTATACTTGTTAGGTAAGAGCAGCAAGTTATATGGTTTCCATGTTACAACTAAAGTAGCTCATTCATAGTTTGCTCAAATTAGCTTCACTGCATGCTCCTTAATCAAATAGAACAAACTTTCTAAGAGGCTCAGTACAGAAATATGAAATTATAATTTTCCAATAAATGGCCATCATGTAAATATCAGAAAGCTACTTGGCCTACGTCCATGTAGCAGAGTAAACTCCTGCACTTGCTAAAATCCTGTAACTAAGGCTTTTGGACTGAACAATGGAGTCAAACATAACACCCACTTGATGAGGAGATATTTTACCAGTGGCAGTAATTGTCCTTTAGAAATGTCAAATGAAGTAGTAAGAAAACACATTAAATATTATAGGGTTATTTACACTCTCTCTCTCTAAGTTTTGGGTTTAAAACACGGGGTACCCCTACTTTTAAACTAATTACACTGACCAACCCCCTTTAGAAAATAAAAATAGGGGTAGTTAGTGTTATTAGTTTATAAGTTAGGGGCACCCCGTGTCATAAACCCAAAAGCTTAGGGGTAGTTAGTGTAAATAACCCAATATTATAATAACAACAGATAGAAGCTAGTAAAGCTAAGCTCATAGAGAAGTGCCAAGAGTGAAGGAAATTACCTTGAATAATGCAATAACAACAGAGAAGAAGCTCATGAATGCAGTTGCAAATATCAGTGGCCTCGAAAAGCTTGGAGGTCTTCTGAAAACAAAGGTCTGGAAAATATATACAACAAAGTCTTATGTTCAGCCTTATATAGATAATTGATCTCAACATCATAGAAGCACATAAAGACATAAAAGTCTGCTGGTTTTTATACTTAAAAATAGGTGATTTCTTGTCATTTAATTCCCTTCTTTTTATCAAATCCTGATGTATAAACATCTCCAGGAAACTTTAACATCAGCCTTAAGGCGTTTTTAAGTTGAAGATCGTAAGTAATGATTTGAATTTGCATTCCAGTAGGACACTTCGTTGAACTTCAGAAGGTAGAATTTGGACCACTAGGAAACATGAGCTCTCTCCTGTATGCATATATTTTGTCACAGATGCACATGTTGGCATTTGTGTTTACATGATGATTAATGAAAAATAAAAGTAATAAATGTAAAGAAATATACCTGCATGTGCAAAAAGAAGGCTAGTTGAACAATCACTGCACGCACCGCCAGGATGCACATTGCAGCAACCACTGCAAATCTTTTCCATCTTAAAAATGGTAGCTGCAGAAAATCAGGTTCCAAGGCCATAATTACACAAACATATATTACTGCTTTCTACTGTCCTCTTATATGAAATCTAGGAAGTAGTCATAACTAGTGAACCTCTAAGTGTGAGCGAAGTGAATGAAGAAATCTCCACCTTCTAATCTAGCTATATAACAAAAACTAAACTTTTAGAACTCTTACAGCCAGATTCAATTGTCCAACTGCATGTGAAAAGCAGGGAGTATAATAAAGTTCGCCTTGGAAACATCAATAAGCTCCAGCAGGAAGGGTACATTATGCCAGAAGGTAAAATGCAAAATAAATCTGGAATAAGTTATCTTTTTCTTTCTTTCTTTCTTTTATAATGTAATCATGACTATTGGATTAAGTATTTCATGCTTCAAGAATCAAGATCTCCATAGAACTTACGTCTCAATCATCTTGGTGAAGCAAAGGCCTCTGGATGGGTGCATAACCATATTACTTCCAGACTTGACTAACAGTACTTCACATTGGATAATGAAGCAAGGTGAACAAGACGTTGCTCAATGACATGCCATGTGGATTCTCTCCTTATACGGCTGAACAGTTATAGCAAGATACTCTGATATTTAGTTCTAATAACATAAACAATTCATTTTCTACCAGCTTTACAACTAATGGAGACAGAAAGAATATGCAGCCTAAATGTATGTTCAACATAAAAAAAACTATTCAAGCATCAGTAACATGCATCATATCTAATTTGGTTGACCAATATGACAATATGATTCTTGACTGGGAAAAATTGAGCCAGTAGTTCCAGCTGTCACTGAGAAATCCTTATATAAAGAAAAGACACAAGATATTATTGAATAAAGCGGTACTTACATCAGTAGAATATGCAGTACCGAGAATAAAACTGATGAAAAGAGCCCAAAATAATGGCCAGGAACCGACAACCGATCCAATGCCAAAGCTCTGAACATAAGGTGAAAGGTCAGTAGTCATATCACCTAGGCAATATCTAAAATATATTTTTTAACTTCATGCAATGTATAATTATGTAGTTGTGCCATTAACAATATCCAATTAATGAATGTCATTCTGTGAAATACTCACATCCTGCAGCCTATATAATGCAGGACATGGGACTTTCTTGACATGATATCTGATATAGCTTATTGATACAAAATTGAATCAATTGAACTGATGGTGTATTTAAGAGGTAAGAGATTATGCTATATGTCCTTGACTTTTTATTAAATAAATTAATTCTCTAACTAGTTGATTACACAACAAATCTGAAATTGCATAGATGTAAATTTACAACTCCCAATCTCACGAGCAGAAAAACAAAACCCTTTCAGCCAAGAGAGGGGAAAAAAAAAAAGAGGACCAACTTTAACTATTTATTATGCTCATCTTCTTCAATTGCCTAAAGGAACTAGGATCGAGCTTGTGAAAAAAGTATATGACTTATGCCTTCTCTATCAGACCTTGGATGGAGGAGATTGCCGTCAACTTAGCAGAACAGGATATACATACATACCGGGTCGGATATAGATAAGAAAGTCTGGTGATAAGTATATATATGACTACAGGATGTTAGATGCATGTAATTGGTGTTGTAATTTCTTGATATGTTATTGATAGTCTTCTTGGCTTTATATAGCCTTACAGTCATTATTACAATGATGGAATATATTGTGGATATCCTGTGGCATATTCTGGCATACCAAATATGTCACAGGATATTTCAATCTACTAAATATGACATCCAATATACTAAATATTCCAACACTCCCCTTCAAGATGGACGAAAAATATTCACTAAGCCCATCTTGTCACATCCTCTAATCAAACTCACAGAGGGAAGCCCCTTGGTTAGTCCGTCTTCTACCTGATCCCTGGTCGGAACGTGGCCAAGCTCCAGCAATCCTCTATCCAGCTTCTCTTTGATAAAGAACCTATCAATCTCGATGTGTTTGGTCATGTCATGATGTACTGGATTGTTGACGATACTAATAGCTGATTGGTTGTCACACCACAACTTCATCTTGGTTCCTTGATCCAGCTTCAGTTCCACCAGCATATTCTTCAACCATAGCAGTTCTGCAACTCCCAGGACCATAGCTTTGTACTATACTTCTGCTGTCGATCTGGCTACCACAAACTGCTTCTTACTCCTCTAAGAGACTAGGTTGCCTCCTACGAATATGCAATATCCTGAGGTAGACCTTCTGTCATCGGCACAGCTAGTCCAGTCAGAATCACAATAGCCTTCAATACTCATATGATTGTTCTTCTTGAATATCAGCCTCTTCCCGGGGGCACCCTTCAAGTACCTCAGAATCTGGTACACTGCATCCATATGACCCTTCCGTGGGTCGTGCATGTAGCGGCTCACCGCACTCACTGAAAAGCAGATATCAGGTCGTGTGTGGCTCAGATAGATCAACTTGTCCACCAGTCTCTGGTATCTGTCTCGATCAACCGGGTCTCCAGCCTCGGCCTTCAACTTGCACCTCTGGTCTATTGGCGTTGTTGCAGGTTTGCACCCCAACATCCATGTCTCTGTAAGAAGCTCAAGTGCATAATTCCTCTGAGAAAGAACAATCCCCTCTCCGTCTCGAGCGATCTCTATCCCAAGGAAGTAGCGAAGAAGACCAAGGTCCTTCACCTCAAATTCCCTGCCAAGCTTCCCTTTGAGTCGAACGATCTCCTGCTCATCATCTCTTGTGATAATCATGTCATCCACATACACCGCAAGCATGGTGATGTGGCCTCCACTCTGTCTGAAGAATACAGTATGATCAGCATTGATCTGCTGATATTCCATCCCTATCATCGCCCTCCTGAATCTGTCAAACCATGTCCGAGGAGATTGCTTCAGTTCATATAGGGACTTCTTCAACCTGCAGACCTTGTCCACTGTCTGGTTGGTGTCGAATCCTGGTGGTATCTCCATGTATACCTCCTCCACCAGATCCCCATGAAGAAATACATTATTCACATCCAGTTGGTGTAGCTTCCATTTACCATTCGCTGTCAAAGAAATCAGGATCCTGATAGTACTCATCTTTGCGACTGGTGCAAAGGTCTCGTCATAGTCGATGTCATACGTCTGATTATATTCTTTTGCCACCAGTCGAGCTTTGTAGCGCTCAACATGTCCATCTGGGTTATGCTTCACAGTAAATACCCACTTGCATCCGACTGCGCTCTTCCCTTCTGGCAGCCTCACCAGCTCCCAAGTGTGGTTCTTCTCAAGAGCTCTCAACTCCTCGAGCATTGCCGCTTTCCACTTTGGATCGTTCTTAGCAACCTGTAAATTGTTAGGTACAGTAATACTATCCAAAGATGTAATAAATGCTCCATGAGAAGAAGAGATATGGTCATAAGAAACAAACTAAGCAAGATCCCACCATATTTGTCTGGAGGATTTCCCTCGTTGCTGTGAGTGGTCCTTCGTACTGATAATGGTGTGGGAGTAGGGAGAATAATATCACCTGAAGGGGGTGGTGGTAGTGTAGGTGTCTCAGGAGTCGAGACAAACGTAAGCAAGGGACGTAGCATTGGCACTGTAGGTATTGGTCCTGCAGTTTGCTTCTCTCTCCTGCTGTAGGTAAGTAACTCCCCCTGAGCCGTAGGCCTAACACCTCTCATCTCCTCCCTCTATTCCTCTTCACCTTCCTGCTCCTCCTCGATCGTGCCTCCATGACAAACTCCTAAATCAGTCACTACTGAGCTCCTTCTCCCCCTCTCACCTCATACTAGCAGTATTAGGCGTGTGATTTGAAGTTCTCTCCTGACGGTAGTATGGTTCATGCTCCCGGAAGTGGACATCCATACTTACAAACTTCTTCTTTTCTAGTGGACTCCAGCACACGTATCCCTTCTGAGTCGCCGAGTAGCCCACGAAGATGCATTTGACTGCTCTAGGATCAAGCTTCCCAACTGATGGCCTGTTGTCCTTCACAAAGCATATGCACCCAAACACCTTCAGTGGGAGTATCCCACTATTATGTCTTACAATATTTCACATGAGAACTTCTATCCCAGGACCTTCGAAGGCATTCTGTTGATAAGTTGAGCTGTTGTCAACACTGCATGTCCCCACAGACTCTGTAGGATATTTATGTCAATCATCATGCTTCTTGCGACCTCCAGAAGATGTCTGTTCTTCCTTTCTGCTACGCCATTTTGTACAGATGTGTATGCACAAGTGGTCTGATGCTGTATCCCGTGTGCTGACAAGTATTCTACAAGTGCTCTGTTTGTATACTCTGTTCCATTGTCAGACCTCAGTACCTTCACAATTGCCCCATACCGAGTCTGGACATATTTGTGAAAATCTCGAAAACAAGTAGGCACATCACTCTTATTTTTCATCAAGTACAACCAGGACACGAGAAGCACAATCAATGAAGGAAACAAAGTACTTATAACCATTCATAGTATTAGTAGCACATGGACCCCAAATATCAGAGTGTACTACCTCAAAAACAGAAGAGCTCCTATGACCCGTACCAATATGGAACTCCTAGTAAGTTTGCCTAAATCACATGCATCACATACTAGTTTCTCTTGTTTGACACTTTTTCGTAAATATTGGGAAACAATTTACTTAAAGTGTCAAAGGAGGATTGTCCCAACCTCCTATGATGGAGTAGCAAAGTATCCTCGGTCGTCATCTGCAGTCCTCCCATACCAGCCTTCTCTGCTATAGACATTAGTGCTGAGTCCAGTCCTTCTCGATCCAGGTACACAGTCCCTTATGCCAAGTGCTAGTCTCAAGTCTTCACCCCGTCTCTTTCTCCTGGAAGATCACCTTATGGATATCAAAAGAAACAATGCATTTAAGTTGAAGGATTATAGAACTAATGGACAAGAGACTGACTAGAAAGGATGGAGCATGTAAAACATTGGATAATTTCACTGAACCTGTACAATTAACAGTACCCTTACCGACCACTGGTTGGAAAGTGCCATCAACTGTCTGAATGCTGTCTGCTGATGCTAGGTGAGTGTACGAGGAGAACTCACTAACATTTCCCGTCACATGCCAAGATGTCCCTGAGTCGATAATACAATCTGACGATTTAAGGGAAGCAATGGATGCAAGAGCAAGTGAGTCATTAGTACCTTCTGATGGATGAGCATACATGGCGGCGTTGCCTCCAACGAAGAATAAGGTGGACGCCTCCTCCGTTGCGCTCATTCTGTCTCCATCATTGGACGTTCGCTGCTTCCTCCTGAGCACCTCCAGCATGTCCTCCAGTGCCTGATCCACCTCGGTAAGGTGCCGCCAGCTCCTCCATCTCCTTCTGCTGCCAACAGGTTTACCCGATAGCCTCTTCGACCGCCTCGTTGACCCCCACGACCACGGCCACGACCTCCAAAATGTCCTCGTCTACACAAATTGTCCCCGTCCACCACCTGAATCTCCCTCCTTAGGTGTTTGGTACAGGCATACCGATGGTGACCCATCTCCCCGCAGTTGTAGCACTGCCAGTTGTGCTGCCAGGCCTCTCCCTTAGGCCCTGTGTCGCCCGAGCTGGTGGCCGTCAGTGCTGACTTTGCTTCGAGAGGACCACCGGTCCCCGCCTGTAGTCTGATGCGTCGCTCATCCTAGATCATGACTGAGATAGCCTCCTCAAGAGGGGGATCTTCGGTTAGGCGAGAAGTAGGGCCATCCTCTGAGCAAATGCTGCAGTCAGCCCTTTGAGGAATTTTATCGTCCTCTCTTGTAGACATACCTGTCTCTTTATATTTTGGGTCCCGCAGCTTGTCCGATCTGAGATGTGGTCGTAATCCAGCTACAGACGCTCCAACACTGTGGCATACTCCTGCACTGTCCTCTCTCCCTGTACGGTGTCATCGATCTCCCCTTGATCTGGAAGACCCGTAAGTTTTTTCCCACAACATCATAGGTCCGCCTCAACTTGCCCACACATCTTTCACCATCTCAACGCCGTCGACTGTGGCGGCAATAGACTGGACTAAGGAGTTGAGAAGCCAGATGTAGATCACCATATGAGTGGACTTCCACTCGTCATGTTCCGCCGAGCCCTCGTCCGGTTCCGTCTTCTCGTCCGACAGGAACCCTTCCAGGTTCTTTCCAGCGAGGGTTCGCCTTACCCACCGTGACCAATTCAGATAGGTAGATCATAGATGGTCCATCCAGCTTCAGATCGATGGAGGGAAGCTCCAGCCTTGTCGACGTTCGTGTCGTACTCTCACCAGCCAACATCTTTATAAACTTCATCAACGTCGCAACCTCCGCATGATCTAGCTTCTTGATGATCGCCTCCATCGATCCTCCTCTTCGATGATCATGTCACGTTTGTCCTCGTCGTCCGCTTCTAGATCCGAACATGTATTTCCATCAGATCTAGGCCTTCAGTGTCAACTTTCGGAACAAGTCGAACAGCAGTGACATGAGTGTCATCGCGTGCTTCAGTGTCGACAACAGTCGCAGGAGCCGTGCACGCCTTGGGGTGGGAGGCGCCCAACGCACGTGCAACAGCACAGCAGCAGCAGCAGCAGCAGTAGCGCAACAACAGCAGCCGCCACAGCAGCAACAGCGAGGCGGGCCGCGGGGTTCTCTGGAGCGCGAACGGGATAGGGGCGGGGGCGGGAAGAGAGGGGGGGGTAGCGGCTAGGGTTTGGGTTTGGAGGGGGGCGGTTGGTGGCAGTTAGGGTTAGGGTTTGTGGAATTTTGGCTCGATACCATGTTGTAATTTCTTGATATGTTATTGATAGTCTTTGGCTTATATAGCCTTAAAGTCATTATTACAAAGATGGAATATACTGTGAATATCCTGTGGCATACTCTGGCATACCAAATATGTCACAGGATATTCCAATCTACTAAATATGACATCCAAACATACCAAATATTCCAACAATTGGAAAAAAAAGCTTCACCTTTGTATCAAGGTTTAAAGTATCGGCCGATAAAATACGTATATGCCGTATCGGATCGGATTTGAAGGTGTCCGATCCGATACTCGCAATAAAAATCAATATTGGCCAATTACAGTAAAAATTTATGGTATCGATTCGTATCGGCGACACAAAGTTTGTATGTTCCCAAGATAATTGCATTTCATCTTAATTAGTAACTTTAGTAGCAATGTGCCCCTCAAGATAAGCAAAGGAGAGAAATTAATTAATTTACAATAGAATACTTCAGTTAACTATTCTTGTATACCTTATTTTAGTCCAGCTTCATATATAAATGTACCAAGAGTACTCAAGTTTATTCATATCGATAAAATGAGTTTCTTAAATTTTATGGTACCAGACCTATAAAAATTTAGAAAGAACTCTAATTCTAGAAATATTTCAACCGTCTCCCTTTACCTATAAAATTTTAACCCTAGCCGTCAGCCTCCATCAAACCCTAACCCTAGCAGCCCACTCTCCCCCTACTATCTGAGCCACCTCCCAGACCCTCACCCCACCCCATCTCCCAGACCTCACCCACGTTTGTCCTCGTCGTCCGCTTCTAATTCCGAACATGTATTCCATCAGATCTAGGCCTTCTGTGTCAACTTTGGACAAGTCGAACAGCAATAACACGAGTGTCGTCGTGCTTCAGTGTCGACAACAGCCGCAAGGAGCCGTGCGCGCCTTGGGAGTCGGAGGCGCCCGGCGCGCGTGCAACAGCACCGCAGCAGGAGCACAGCCGCCGCAGCAGTAGCAGCGAGGCGGGGCCCGCGCGCGCGCGGGATAGGGGGGGGGCGAGAAGAGGGGGGGGGTGGCAGGTAGCGGCTAGGGTTTGGGTTTGGAAGGGGGGTCGGGGTTGGTGGCGGTTAGGGTTAAGGTTTGTGAAAATTTTGGCTCTGATACCATGTTGTAATTTTGATTGTTATTGATAGTCTCTTGGCATTATATAGCCTTACAGTCATTATTACAATGAGATATATTGTGGATATCCTGTGGCATACTCTGGCATACCAAATATGTCACAGGATTCCAATCTACTAAATATGACATCCAACATACTAAATATTCCAACAATTGGAAAAAAAAAAAGCTTCACCTTTGTATCAAGGTTTAAGTATCGGCCGATACCGATACGTATCTGCCGTATCGGATCGGATTGAAGGGGTCTGATCCGATACTCGCAATAAAAATCAGTATTGGCCGATTCACAGTAAAAATTTATGGGTATCGGTGTATCGGCCGACACAAGTTTGTATGTTCCCAAGATAATTGCATTTCATCTTTAGTTAGTGATCTTAAATAGCAATGTGCCCCTCAAGATAAGCAAAAGAGAGAATTCATTAATTACAATAGAATACTTCAGTTAACTATCTTGTTACCTTATTTTATTCCCGCATCGCCTATAAATGTACCAAGGGTACTCAATTTTTATTCATATCAATAAATGGAGTTTCTAAATTTATGGTACCAGACCTATAAAAATTTAGAGAGAACTCTAATTCTAGAAATATTTCAACCGTCTCCCTTACCTACAAATTCTAACCTAGCCGTCAGCCTCCATCAAAACCCTAAACTAGCAGCCACTCTCCTCCCATATCTGAGCCACCTCCCAGACGCTCACCCCACACCACCTCCAGACCCTCATCCCACATTTATCCTCGTCGTCCGCTTCTAGATCCGAACATGTATTTCTATCAGATTTAGGCCTTCGGTGTCAACTTTCGGAACAAGTCGAACAGCAATGACACGAGTGTCGTCGCGTGCTTCAATGTCGACAACAGTCGCAGGAGCCGTGCGCGCCTTGGGAGTCGGAGGCGCCCGGCGCGCGTGCAACAGCACCGCAGCAGGAGCAGCAGCCGCAGCAGCAGCAGCGAGCGGAGCGCGGGGTTCTCTGGCCGCGCGAGGGGGGATAGGGGCGGGGCGGGAAGAGAGGGGGGGTAGCGGCTAGGGTTTGGGTTTCGAAGGGGGGTCGATTGGTGGCGGTTAGGATTAGGATTTGTAGAATTTTGGCTCTGATACCATGTTGTAATTTCTTGATATTATTGATAGTCTTCTTGGCTTTATATAGCCATACAGTCATTATTACAATAATGGAATAACTGTGGATATCTTGTGGCATACTCTGGCATACCAAATATGCCACAGGATATTCCAATCTACTAAATATGACATCCAACATACTAAATATTCCAACAATTGGAAAAAAAAAAGCTTCACCTTTGTATCAAGGTTTAAAGTATTGGCCGATACCGATACGTATCTGCCGTATCGGATCGGATTTGAAGGTGTCCGATTCGATACTCGCAATAAAAATCGGTATTGGCCGATTCACAGTAAAAATTTATGGTATCGATTCGTATCGGCCGACACAAAGTTTGTATATTTCCAAGATAATTGCATTTCATCTTTAGTTAGTGATCTTAAGTAGCAATGTGCCCCTCAAGATAAGCAAAGGGGAGAAATTCATTTAATTTACAATAGAATACTTCAGTTAACTATTCTTGTATACCTTATTTTAGTCCCGCATCGCCTATAAATGTACCAAGGGTACTCAAGTTTTATTCATATCAATAAAATGAGTTTCTTAAATTTTATGGTACCAGACCTATAAAAATTTAGCGAGAACTCTAATTCTAGAAATATTTCAACCATGTCTCCCTTTACCTACAAAATTCTAACCCTAGCCGCCAGCCTCCATCAAAACCCTAACCCTAGCAGCCACTCTCCCTCCAACTATCTGAGCCACCTCCCAGACCCTCACCCCTTTAACCCCCTCACAGACCCGCTCCTCCAACCCGCTTCCTCTTTCCAGAAACCTCCCACCCGTCTCCCAAACCCTCCAACATAAAATACAACCCCACTACCACCACCACCAGATGGTTTCAGATCTGGCCATAGATCTCCATAGTTCCTCGAAGCCATCTGCATTAATGGCTTGATTTAGTGCTTGTTCACGATCTCTTTCTTTATTCTCTTGAATTTGAAGACACTCTACTTCGACAAGGTGCTTTGACGTCTTTGATCTCTTGCTTCTTGAAAAGTTAGACAATCCTCTTTGTTGTGTTGATTCTGTTGCACGCTCTTGATTATGGCCTCTAATGATGGTAAAGTTGCTCATGTTGATGATTCTTTCACCTCGACATGATCTCTTTCCCCGCACGAAAGAACTACTCGCAATGATCCAATGCTATCGAAAAGGCTTTGAACAACAAAGGACTCTATCGTCACTTGATGGAGTTACCCCTGGACTCCAAGGATCCCAAGTACGATTGTTGATTTCAGAATGATAACAAGGTAATTGTTTGTTTATCAAACTCAATGGATGCTCGTTGATATAACCATATTATGTCTATGAAAACTAACAAGAAAACCTGAGCACATCTTGGGTCATATACTCGTCTATGATAATCTACAAAAGTTTTATGATATCTTTCAAACCTTCAATAGGGCCATACCAAGAGATGATTTACAGGACTTTGATGCTCTTCTCAACAATGTCTTGAACAGTGGAATGTCTTTCAGTCAATCTCCTATGATCCAATTGTGACTCGCCAACAACAAGCTCTTTTTGGCATACTTCTCTGGGCTTGGTTACCATGTACTTCTAAAAGTGTATGCTTATACGTCAACTTTCAGCACAACTCTCCTTCTCCAACTCCTTCTCTAACGACTGTTATGTAGACGATTTATCGTGTGCCTATGCCATCCTTTCCATCTATTGAGTCCTTGTCGATTACCCTCGTTGCTCGTGGTTACGGACGTAGTGATCACTTTCAGTCTAGATAGAGAACTTCTTATTCGTTTCCCAGAGGTCGGAGTATTGCTCGTGGTTGTCCTCATTTACCGCCTGGGTCATAGTACCCGGGGATAGGGACGTGGCAGTTATGGTGGATTATATTGTTCCTATAATGGGGGTGTCAATCATCGATGATACTAGTGTCGGAAGCATGATTACCCTGATGAAACACATACCATAAATAAATCTTCCCATACTACTCCCCCTTCAACACTTGGTGGCCAGATGCCCTTTTCTAGTGATGAATGGGTCAGTTTCATCGACTCCTCCCGTTTGTAGCTCCTGCCAACCTATCTTGTGCTTATTCGTTGGTTGTTGAATATGGTACCTCTAACCATTTTTGTGAGGGGTCATCAAATCTTGCTTCTGGCTCTCACAAATTCGTTATATAACTAATGATACTACTATTCTAGTCTATGGTGTTGTTAATTTATCGCTTACTCCATCTTTATATTAGAAAAATTACTCTTGTTGTTCCATCGCAACATCATACTTGTTATTTATTCGTCATCTTACATATGATTTTAATTGTTCAATATAATTTTATCTATCTCACTTTCTAATACAAGACCTTCTGACGAAGCAACGGATTGGTGAGGGGGCATAAGCAGAACGACATTTACTATGTAGATCATCTGGCCAATACGCCAGTGGATGTTCCTTTTATTTAATGGCATAATAAACTTGGGCCTCCTTTGTTATCTTCCTTACGCACTATGTTACATAATTTATCTTTATTTAAATTTATTATGAGTCGTGTATTCATAGGAAGCATTATTGCTTCTCTTTTACTCATGTTAATAAAATAACATGATTCTCCTTTTGCTTTAATTCATATTCATATAAATTTCCAGTATGCATTGCTATATACTATGTCATTTTTATTGATGATCATTCAAGCATGATATGGTTGTACCTTCTTCGGTCTAGATAAGACCATCTTTTTGAAAATCTTTGTGGCTGAAATTTTTAATTAATTTGATGTTTGCATCAAAGTTCTTCGTTCAGATAATGCTAAGAAGTATATAGGTAGTGTAGTGCCTGCCCCGCTCAGTTCAACAATTCAACAGAATGAATCAAAACACTACGGTGTATGAACTTGGCCATACAACGGCTTGTTCGAAATTCTGCTCGGTCGAGGCAACTCCTCGCTAAGGTAGGTGGCTTCGATGAACTTGCCTTCGCTTGCCCTTCATACTAATAAATGAAAATTTTCATTGCACTGAATATACTTGATAGGAGATTAATCCACATAGCTAAGGGAATAATCCTATTGTGTCAAAGGTGTATAGAACACTGAATGGTTAACTTGTTGCCTAGATATCACTCCACGATGGTTTTCAAAGTTGGCACTCGGTCTTT
>JANAVB010029619.1:3594264-3744264 GCA_029216955.1 Iris pallida
GACGATAGGTTCTGCAAAACCAAGACGTGACAAGTAGGAGTTTCAAACATTTTGTCAGACTCGTAGCATATTTCATCAAACTTTTTGTTTGTATACTTCTCAGCAGAAGGTATTGCGGAACGAAATAAACATCATCTTAAGGTAGCTCGCTCTCTCCTTGATATGAACATTCCCAGGAAATTATAAAATTTTGCCGTCTCAGCTGCCAGTTTTATATAAACTGCATGCCCTCCCATGTCCTTAATAACAAATCACTTTTTTTTTAATTCTATTTCCACAAGGAAAATCCATTCTTGTTGCTCTTAAGTATTTGGTTGTCTTTCTTATACTCATAATCTTGGACATCAGTGAACTACCCGTATGGTCTTTGTGGGTATTCTTGAGCACAAAAAGGGTATGTTTGTTTTGATCCCACTAGCTTAAAGATGGTTGTGTCTTGTTAAGTTATATTTCTAGATGATCAGGCCTACTTCACCTTTGTTACACCATCCACATCTCCATCGTACACCATTCTTGTTCCTATCGTACCCTCCTCTTACCTTGATACACTTGTTTCTCGTGTTCTTCCTAGGGCAGCGCCTCTAGTTCCCTTTTCCCAGGTGTATAGGCGTCGAGACGAGGTCATTCCTCCACTAGTCACTATCACTCCGGATATCATTGATTTTTTAGGTGTATAGGCATCGAGGCAAGGCCATTCCTCTGCCTGTCACTATCACTCTGGATATCATTTATTATTCTTTTGCAAGTACTACATTACAGCCTTTTGCTCCTACTCTACCACACTGACTTCAGATAAAGGTATGTTCCTTCATATTACTCCAGCAAGGGTAAAAGCTCTAATACCACTGCTCATCCTATTTCTCAATTTGTTTTTATCACCAATTGACACTATCTGCTCACCAATTTATTTCTTTGGTTGCTATCACTTTTCTTTCATCTGTTCAGGAAGCACTTCAGCATCTAGGTTAACATGCAACTAAGGTTGAGAATCTTGACGCATTGCATTTTAATCAGACTTGGAAATTGGTATTCTTGCCCTCAAATAAAAGGGTAGTCAACTGTAAGTGGCTATTTATTGTTAAAAAAAAATCCAGATTGATCGACTCAAAGCTTGATTAATGGTAAAGGTCATTACACAACAATATGGGTTGGATTACCTTGAAACAATTT
Organism: Iris pallida; assembly: GCA_029216955.1. Classification (NCBI taxonomy): domain Eukaryota; kingdom Viridiplantae; phylum Streptophyta; class Magnoliopsida; order Asparagales; family Iridaceae; genus Iris; species Iris pallida. The sequence goes on from JANAVB010029619.1 coordinate 3,595,435, forward strand.
TTCTTGTTGCTAAATTAACATATGTAATATGTTCGAGTTTTTTTTATCTTTGGCAGTTTTCAAGAATTGGTCTCTTCATCAGTTAGACATAAAGAATGTTGTCCTCAGGGATCTTTTGGAAATTATTTATATGAAGCAGACTCCAGGTTTTGAGCGACCAAGAGAGTTTATGGTTTATTGAAAAAGCCCATGTATGATCTGAAGTAGTCACCACATGTATGGTTTGACACATTTAGCAGTCTTGCAGCAGATTGGGTTTGCTTGTAGCAACTCAGATACGTCTTTATTTACACATCGAAAGTCTTAGGGCATAGTCATTTTAGGATGACATCATCATCATTACTTAAAATAATTTTGTTGGCATTTACAAGGTGAAAGATCACTTAGCCTCTCATTTTCACATAAAGGACCTTGGACCACTAAGGTACTTTCTTAGTACTGACATTGTTCTAAAAGTCGACCTAGGCGGCCTCCTAGGCCCCCCGACCTCCAACTATGTATGTTTCAGGGTCTTATTGACTTTTTTTGTAAATTTCAATAGTTTTTTTGGGGGGGGAGGAGGGGGTTGAACCGCTCTTTTGCCTAGGCGGCTTTAGGCGCTAGACGTCCAGTGCCCGCCCTACTAGCGCCTTTTACAACCTTGGGTACTGAGGTCTCGTAAAGTTTCGAAAGGGTTGCATCTTTCTCAGCACAGATATGCGTTGGACCTTCTATCAGAGACAAGGATCCTAGGTTGCAGAACAATAGACACACCTATAGATTCCACAGTCAAGTTGTTCTGATTGACTTTTTCATCAAATCCTCCTCTATCTGATCCAGGACATTATAGACAACTGCTTGAGAAGTTGATTTATCGTACACTTGCTCATCTAGACATTGCTTATACTGTGAGTATGGTCAATCACTATATGCAAAATCCTTTGATCTCTCATCTTCAGGTTGTTGAAAGGATTCTACGCTACACAAAGAGAGCCTCGACAGGACGTTCTCTACAGACATTCTTCTATATTGTGAAACACTTTTGCAGATGTTGATTTTGCAGGATCAATTAATAATCGTAGTTTTACCAATGGTTATTTTGTCTTTGGGAGACAATCCGGTTACACGAAGGAGTAACAAGTAGAATATAGTTGTTCTTTCTTTTGTTAAAGCTGAATATAAAGTCATTGCACATGTTGTCTCTAAGTTGATTTGACTCAACTCACTCCTTCACCCCCTCTCTCAAGACGTTCTCTATTGTAACAACAAACTTGAGATCCATATTGCCAATAATCAAGTATTTTATGAAAGAACTAAGTACATTGACAACATTCAGATAGATTGTCCTTTATTCGGGGAAAAATGACAGAAAAGAAGGTTGCCCTATAACGCGTTTCTTCAGCTCAGTTGATAGATATCCTTACCAAAAGGTTCACCAAACCTCTATCTCGACCTTTATTTGTTCGACTCTTATTCAAACTGGACATGATTGATATCTATACTCCAGCTTGCGAGGGAGTGTCACCTAACTATTCTTGTATAACTATTCTTGTATACCTTACTTTAGTCCTACATCGCCTGGACTAAAAGGGGATCTCATGTCTTGCTCTTATAAATGTACCAAGGCTACTCAATTTATTGATATCAATAAAAACAGTTCTTCTAAATTTCAGAATTCATTGAAGAACATAAACATAATAAAATACAATATGAATTATGAACTTGAGCAAAAAAAATTATTTCTTTCCTTACTTGATCTTCACATCAGGATCTACCAGAGGGTAACTTGGATTACCTCTCTGTCATGGCTTGTGTCATCCACTTTCATCTCTACTTCTTATGCGCGTGCCGGTTTTGGCCACGTTAATAGCGCATTTGTAGAGTTGATGTGATTATCAAGTTCAAAAGATCAATCGACGGTCGAATCGAAAATATTGCAAGATAACTAGCACCGGGGCGAATAGCAGTGCTACGGACACTAGTGTCGGAAACGCAATGGCGGGACCAACGGATACTGGCATAACGATTTTCTCGATTTGACTTGTCTATCAACAGTTAGACGGACCAGAAGGCTACTCGAGTTGGCGAAAGAAGGTTGAGAAAACGCTTCGAGAGATGAGGTTGTCTAAATATTTGACCGACAACCCCCCAGCAATGATTGATCCCATCTTTAGCAATGGAAAACTGATGATAGTCGACTGTTTACACAGTTGATTAAATCCATGGAACCATCGGTAAAAGACATGGTTCAGAATACGAACTCCGTTAAGGAATTATGGGAGGTCCTAGCAGCGGCGTTTGATGGCAAACACGATTTGTCTCGTATCTGCAACTCGGTCGTTGGCATATATAGAGCTAACCAGGGAGAGAAATCTCATAAGGATCACTTCAGGGCCTTTAAGGCTATGACTGATGAGGTCGATCGTATATTGCCCCTTACAACGGATATCAATGAAGCTAGGGCTCAACGTGAGCAGCTTCATGTTATGGCATATCTTACCTCTCTACGTCCTAATGCGGACTTTGCTCGCTCTCAGATCATTGCTGGATCTGACATTCCATCTTTAATGGAAGCACATTATCGTCCTTCGAGCAGCAAAAGTCGTAGAGACTACTCCGGATGATCCTCCTGCTGATCGCTCTGCTCTTGGTTCTACTCATACAGGCATTCGTGGTGGTCGTGGTGGACGACGTGGTGGCCACAATACTGTCGTGATGGAGGTCATGGTAATGGTGGTCGCAATGGAGGACGACCACGCACATGCTTTACTTGTGGTCAACTTGGCCATTTATACTGGCAATGCACTAAAGCACCTGCCGCTAATATCACAACTGATGCCCTTGATGATGGTGTTCGATCTGTTCAGATGACTTCGGAGTCATATACAGAATTTTTGATTTCCAAGCTCAACGTCGTGGTGAAGCTTCTACGTCTGGATCCACAACCGGATACTCAGCAATATGCTTGGTAAAGCCAAAGCAGTGGATAATTGATTCTGGTGCGTCTGCTCACATGACCGGTGACACAGGTATGATACGTAATTATGTCCCTGTCGATCGTGTTTCTGGCATTACTCTTGCAATGGAGGTTCCCTGACAGTTCATAGACGTAGAAGTGCCAATCTTTCTTCCGGACTGTCCCTTAATTCTGTATTGCTTATACCTGGGAACTCGTTCAGTTTAATTACAATTAGTCAAATTACTCGTGAACTGCATTGCCGGTAACATTTTTTCCTGATAATTGTGTTTTTCAGGATCTAAAGACTGAAAAAACGATTGGTAAGGGGCATGTGGCTGGAGGCTTGTACTTGTTTGACGGACCTTCTTCGGTTGTCTGTACCGGTGTGAAACTCGATCATTTCGAATTACATTGTCAGTTAGGCCATCCATTTATCCAAGCTCTCCAGAAAATGTACCCGTCTTTAGATATTCCTACTTCCTTTAATTGTATGTCGTGTCATTTAGCTAAATATCATCGGGTTCCCTATCCGGTGAGTCATAATAAAATTACTTCCGCTCCTTTTGAGTTGGTGCATTCTGATATATGGGAACCTTGTCCGGTGGAATCAACCATGGATTTCAAGTACTTTGTTACATTCGTTGATGACTACTCTCGTATCACGTTTGTTTATCTGATGAAAAAATTGCTCTAAATTATTTAACATTTGGTACAATTTTATGCTGAAATCAAAATATATTTTGGTGTTCCAATTAAAAATTTTCGGAAGTGACAATAGTCGTGAGTATTTATCTCGTAAACTTGATACTCATCTGGCCCGTAATGGCATCATCCACCAAACTTCATGTCCTTACACATCACAACAGAATGGTGTGGCAGAGCGCAAGAATCGCCATCTCTTGGAAACACGCGTGCACTTATGTTTCAAACACGTACTCCCAAGAGATTTTGGTCGGATGCGGTTCTTACCGCTTGCTATCTTATTAATCGCATGTCATTGTCAGTTTCAATGATAATACTTCCTTTTCAAGGCTATATCCTGGACAAGAGCGTTTCCTCTGCCTCTCAGAATTTTTGGTTGCTTATGCTATGTCCGGGATACCCGACCAACTCTTTTCTATATTAGATCCTAAGGCAATACAATGTATTTTTCTTGGGTATCGGTGTTTTTCTCCCGTCTTGAAAAGGTATTTTTTCACTCGAGATGTTACTTTTGTTGAAACTGAATTTCCTCCACTTTCACAAACAACGGGTCCAGTTCCCCAAGTTTATCCGGAAGAGGATTTCCTTCTATTTCCTGGTCAAACACAACAGCCCCCATACGGGTGCCCTCCCTTACCGAGCCAGTTCTCCGGTCAGATGGTCCGGAGGCACAATTCAGTCTGTGCCGCCATCACTCGCACAAACATCGCCAGTGATACCTACAGAGTCATCCTCTTCTGGCTCTACTAATTCGCCTCCGCCTAATCCACCAGCAGCCCCGCTTGTTCCACCACTAGCTCTGCCAGTTCCGCCAACAGCTCGTCCTCGTCGTGCATGTCGTGATCATCCTTTGTACGTTGGCAGCTACAAAGGACTTACCAGTCACACTCAGTCTCTGGTGACTATTATTGATGGGATTCAGATTCCCAGAAATGCTGAGGAGGGTCTCAAACATCCCGGTTGGCGTGCTGCTATGAACGAGGAGATGAAAGCTCTCCGGAAGAACCATTCTTGGGACTTAGTCGATTTACCTCCCAGTAAACAAGCAGTGGGTTGCAAATGGGTATTTACGATCAAGGTGAAACCAGATGGCTCTCTTGATCGCCTAAAGGCTCATCTGGTGGCCAAAAGATATTCTCAAACCTATGGTGATAATTGTTTTGAGACCTTCTCTTCAGTTGCAAGAATGACGTCTGTTCGTGTGCTTTTGACCTTGGTTGTTCGTTATGACTGGCCATTGCTTCAGCTGGATATCAAGAATGCTTTCCTCCACGGGAATCTTGATGAGAAGTATATATGATGCAACCTCCCGAGTTTGTTGCAAGGAAGGATAAAGTGTGTCATCTGTGGAATGTCCTCTATGGTCTAAAACAATCACCTCGTGCGTGGTTTGGTCGATTTACACATATTACTCAGTTTGACACGTGTCAATCAAAGAAGAATCATTCAGTATTCTACCGACAGACATCAGCTGGAAGGATACTACTGGGTGTCTATGTTGATGATATTGTAATCACAGGAGACGACGGTCAGGTATTGCAGGCCTCAAGAAGTTTCTGGGAGAACAATTTCAAACCAAAGATATGGGATCATTAACTATTTCTTGGACATTGAGGTCACACGGGGTAAGCGGGACATTGTAATTTCTTAAAAAAAGTATGTGCTAGATATACTGAATGATGCATGTATGATGCAAGCCAAGGGAGCAACCTCACCCATGGATCCAGGAGCTAACGGTCCATTTGGATAGATTTTCTGAAATTTGTTCCGAAAATAGTTTTTAAAGAAGATGCTATAAAGTTGTTTTTTGAGTATATAGATTCTAACTTTGTGTTTGGTTATTTTCATCTAAAAATAATTTTAAGAAAAATTAAAAATTTTGTTTGGTAAATATTTCTAGAATTCCTTAAACCACTCGATCGAGGTCGATCGATCGTGTTCCAGATCTCTCCAATGGAGATGCTATCGATCTCCTCCGCGCCAAGAACCATCGAGGAGACATTCAAGGACTACAGCCGCCAACTCTACCGGCTCCACCGATCCTGGCTCCTCCTCCGCTGACCGACAACACCTATTTGAGTTCTCTAGAAACGCACAGAACAACCCAAATCGACAACACCACCGATCAAAAAGAGAAAAAATTGTCGTCGACTCCATCATCCTCAGTCTGCTACAAGACCCCCAGGTCTTCGACTGCCTCAAAGAAGCTGACACCAATCCCAAATCCGTTCGCGCCCAGGTCGAGAACCTCCATAACAAGGACAACAAGAAAACAGAGTTCGCCTCCGACGACACCAACCTCTAGGCCATGTTCCTCTCCATAAGCATGATGACCATGTAGCAGAGATCGGCCATGTTCCAGACGAGGTTCCTCTACGGAAGTAAAGGCAGTGGCTTTTCCGGCCGCGACGAAGAAGGGAAGGAGGAGGAGGAAAGTACTTTCCACTCAAAGAGAGAGAGATAAAGAGAGAACAGTGGTGGAGTCCAAAGCTAGAGCTTTCTCCATGTGGAAGACCATGCACTCAGAAAGAGATAGAAGAGAGGTGGAGAGAAAGAGAGAACTGAGTGTGAGCTGAGAAAAGAGAAAATTTCTCTTTTCCCAAAACAAGTTTTAAACAAAGGTTTCGGACAAGTTTTTTTTTTAAACTGCTTTTTAAGTATGACTTCCCAAACACAATTCTCGTTAGGTTTAACATTTAAACTCAAAAAAATGAATGTAAACGAGTAACCAAACAGGCCCTAAGTTACTTCCTGACTAGGAGGTCCTCATGACCAATCCAGATCAGTATTGACGAGTAGTTGGAAAACTCAACTACTTGGCAGTCATAACTCGTCCGGACATCTCTTTCGCAGTTAATGTTGCAAGTAGATTTATGGTTTCTCCAAGAGTTCCATATTAGCAGGCAGTTCTCAGAATCTTGTGATATCTAGTCAATAATCCATGAAAAAGAATTCGGATGGAGAATCATGAACACACTCGTGTTGAGTGTTTTACTGATGCTAACTGGAGTACAAGCCTGACAGATAGAAGATCTACATCTATCTAGTGTTTTTATTGGCAGAAACTTGGTGTCTTGGAATAGCAAGAAGTAGAGTGTGATAGCACGTTCAAGTTCAAAAGCAGAGTATCGAACCATTGCTCATGGCACAGCAGAAGTGTTATATATGAAGCATCTTCTACAAGAGTTGGGAGAAGAAGCAGGATCGAGCACAACAGATATGTGGTTTGATAATCAGTCTGTTATCCATATTGCTACCAATTACGTATTTCATGAAAGGACGAACATATTGAAATCGACATCCATTTCGTCCGTGATGAGTATACAAAGGGGATGATAAAATTTCACCATGTAAGGACCGGTGATCAGATAGCTGATATCTTCACGAAGTCTCTTTTAGGTCCTCGGGTTCAATTTCTATGTAACAAGCTGGACATGATTAACATCTATGCTCCAGCTTGAGGGAGGGTGTTAAGTATTATATATTAAGTATTAGTAGGCTTTAGTCCCACATCGCCTAGAACAAGAGTGAGGGGGGTTAGCCTCTCCTATATATATGTAGCTCTCCTCATTAATAAAGTAATCCCATTATTCAACTCTACAAGTAGCACAACCACGACTATAAAGATTTGTCTCCTTCAGCGATATAAAAACAATTACTGGAGAGACCATTGACACAGATCGCAAGTTTAATTACTGAGACTTAAAAATTCTTCAATGCTTTTACCGACTATATCATAGAATTTGCACTCTCTCATGCAGGTCTAGAAAAACAATATGATGAGAAAATTATAAGCTATTTAGAACTATAAGGAATTAAATTACCATTGCAGCAGATATTGCAATAATCACAATGCCAGCTCTGGGAGAATAGTCCCCACATGCAAGTGGGAGATATGGTTTATTAAGCTGAAGAGAAGGATCAGACATCAGAAGTCAACGAGATAGATGAAAACAATATTAGCAACTATGAATATACTTGAGCCTGCATAAACTGAAGGCTTAGAGTATTAAAACAGCATTTTTTTGGTATCTACACTGATTCTCTCATATGCACCAGAAGAAGAATAAAGTTTCACATAACGTAGGTGCAGAAACATACCTTATCTATCTCTATATCATATAACTGATTCAGTCCAACAATGTATATATTCATGAACAGTGCAGCCACCACTGCCTGCCGTATAAGAGAGAATATCCCACACTATGAATAACAGGAATATGGTATCTCACAGTTATCAATTCGACATTATTCAGATTTCTACCTCCAACATTCCCGTGAAAAACAAGGGAGAAATATCAGATAGCCTTTCTATGGCAAGTAGAGAAACTGAAACTATGCTCAATGCCTGTTCAGAAAGTCACATTAAATTAAAGGATAGGACATTATATTGGATTAATAGATTATCCAATATGGGGTAGTGTCACCCAGAGGATCTCAGTTCATGACTTAACTGTTCCGATCACCGTGTGAGGCCGTGAGAACCGGTAGAGAGCATTTAGTGAAGTCAGTACCGATTTCCAAGTGCTCATGGAAGTATACTCCTCGGGCTCAGATTCTAAAGGGTGTCCAGATGTGGCTTGTACTGGACTTCTTTCTTGAAATCTCGCACGGTAGGCAGATTTTACATTAGAGCAACCATCTTCTGGCAGCTGCCTGCGACTTACAACAAGATTGCATCTGTATATGGTGTCAAGTTTTTGGCAAATGAAATGCTGCAGAGGCACACAGCTTCCTGTCAATTGCAAAAAGTGTTACCAAAATTTATATTACTCAAATGCTTATAATCTGTATATACAAATTATAATATGAAAACATGTTCTCAGGTTGTTTTACATAGCACTAACTTTAGAAAGTTTCACGGTTCGTTTGGGATCCAATTTTATCAAATTTTGGATAAGAATGGTAGAATTTTAGTTTGCTTCATGACATTGAGGATGATAATTGTAGACCTATTTAGCTAATAAAGTTTACAAACATCTAATTCTACTCGTATTTTCAAAACATAAAACTCCAACAAACCCCTTGTCCCCAAACATCCAAAAAGTAACTCCAAACTCCAATCAACTTAAGTGGAGTTTCATAACTCGAAAATCTAGTTTGAATTCTCGATACATCAATCAAAACCTAACTACATTTTATAGAACTTTGTTCTCAAACTTGCCTAAACTAGCCTCAACAGTTGGACAGTGAACCTACTTTACTACAATGATGTACTTATATGAGGCTATATAGTTATTGATGTGTGCATAGTGACGTATGTATTAACATATTGCCCTAAACTAGTAAAATTAGTTTGCTACACTCATAAGCACAAGTGTGGAAAGTAAAAACTGTTAGTGAGCTCGGCTTGGAACAAGACCGAATTGAAGTCTCCAATTTCAAATGGCACTCCCAAGTCCTACAAGCGATATATTTTTGTTGGATTAGTCCAATCAATAACTCAAGCCCACTTATTCTATGTTAGGATAAACCGGATAAACCCAATGTGTATTCCAATATTTGGTTTCTCATTGATTGAATTATACGCATATGGCGTATCAGCCCAAGTGGTAAGTAGACTGGGGGGGCTTTGCAGATGGACAGAGATCAATTCCCACAACCCGTACTTGTTTTTATCATCAAATCTTTAATAATCCCTTCGAGCTTTAGGCCCCGAATGGGTCTAACTCGGGCTTGGACTCGATTCGGAAAAATGGCGCAAAGTGGCGCTTTGATGGCGTACTTTGTACATACGCATCGGACGTCATGTTGGACAATTCACAACTACATGGCAGGTGACTTGGAGAGTTGGACGTTACAGGAAGCTGAAGCACAAGGGACTGACTGTTATACATGTTGAGTCTGTTCGGATTCGGGGTTACTCATGTTGAGTCTGTTTAGATTCAGGGTTACTGGAGTTATGTACCTAGTTGATTGTTTCATTGTTACAAGTCTAAGTCTGTTCAGATTGGTAACAGTAGGTTATTTAGAACTGTGACTGTAAGTATAGTACTTGGTATTAACACACCAAAAACCAGAAAGGAAAACCCTGTAGCAGCAGCCAAGCCCTTTTGCAACATAGCCTCGTACCACGATCCGACGATTTCAAGTTCTTCCAGTGCACGTGCTGAGAAGGGAGGTGATACAAAGGAGCGTTCAAGAAGTTCGATTGCTAAGACAGTACAATCATAACTTGTTGGTTCCTGGGAGCGAATCGACTAGGAGAAGGTCGAATCTCTTTAAGCAACGTTGGTTCTGACCACCTCAGCAGGATATACTTTCTATCATATCAACAAATATTGTTTTTGAACTAATCCTTCTTAAGAGTTTTTTGAAAGACTTGTACGAATTTCAATAACAATCTCAAAGCAATATCTTTGTAACACCCAAAGCTTGTAAGAATACCCTAAAAGCAATATCATGGAAGCCCGTGCAAGTCTCTTGAACACAAGCTTTTAAAACTGGAGAAGTTTGACAGAGAACATAATAACCGAAAGCAGAAGATTAGCCTCAACCTCCAACTCGTTAATGTGGAGTACATTCTGATAGGAGGAGGACAAGAATCCCAGCAACCGACAACATTGAAGCAATCGTTGCAGCGATAACTGTGAGACTCGTCTTACAGTATCGGTATTTGTATACGGATAGACGTGTATTTACTGTTTATTGAATTTTTTCGGTTTTCGTGATTGTGGTATCATAAGATACTTCTGATTTATTGAGTTTTGTTGATCACACTTATTTCTAGACTGCCTGAAACTTGTAGAATATCTTATGGCATTGCCATAGACCCGTGAATCTGTGGATAGAGAGAACCCAAGAATTTCTCTAAGCGGAGAATCTTTTCTTTCAATCGGAAAATTCGACGAAGATCCGTGGCACAACGCTGGATCTTCCGTATAGGCTTTTTCCCGAAGGCAAAAACTTGTTGTGACAATTCGGATTTTTCGAAGGAAATTCGTAGAAATCCGAAGGAAAATCCGTCCGTAGGAAAACTTGAGATATTTTTATGAATAATATCTAGATATTTTGATGAATAGTAATGATACGTTCTTTTGTCCAATATTTTCTTGGTTTTGATATGTTCTATTATCTAGTGGTTTCTTGATTTTTTTTATAAACGGTCGATATTAATCCTGATCGAATCGCGATCCGACACGATTAATTTACCTTCTCTATATATACTCATTCGATTCTTTTTGAAATTTATTTCTACTTTCTGTCTCTACTCTTCTTCTTTCTTTGTTTCCTCTCATTTTTTCTCGTGAGCTAGGAGCTTGGTCTCGAGGCCTCAGAGTGTGGTTTCTGAACCCCTCTTGGTGGTAGAGTTGAAGAGTTAGGCTTGAAGCTATCTTAGGCAAGTACATCTTGCTGAACTACTGGACAAATATTGCTTTATTGCTGTTTTGATTTCTGTGGTATTGATAGTTTAGTATTTCCTAGAACTTGCTTTACTAAAGATGTTTATTTCGAGATTCTCGTTATTCTGACCATCTCAGATTTTGGTTTAAGCTAGATTTTGTTTTTCCTGCGATGTTCTGATATTTTCTTAGTTAGAAAACCCTCTATCGAAACGATACGGGAGTTACTACCCGAGACAGTCCATATGATATATGTGGCTTATCCTAGTATTGGTTATAGCTGGATTTGACTTAGGCGAGATCTGGTACCAGATTCTGGCCCCAGAAATCCGTTTCCAATCATCTACTAAGTTTTTCACCTAGTTCCGGAATTCCATCGGAAATCCGCGAAATCTGCCGGATTTTCCAAATGGAGCATTTTATGCAAAAAAAACTTGTTGTGACCGATCGGATCATCCTTCGAAAATCGATGGATAATCCGCATGGAGGCCCAAATTTCCATACTTCGTGATTTTGCCTTAGTTTTTGGATTTTCTCTTACTAATAGATTTTTGTAAATGTCATGTCATGTTTTCTGCTATATACTGCTATGCATGTCTGGATATTCTTGTACATGCCTAGCTTACCTGATAATGGCATGTCATGGCGCACTCTTGATTTTTTTCTGTCTAGCTTGATATAGTGTCTTATCATAGCGCACATATGTTTCCAATACATGTATATTTATGTTGTGGCTTGTTATAGTGCACTCTTGCTTGTCTTGTCCAGTTGTGCATGTATCATGTCTAGGATGGATTCTACGGAATGTCACACCCGGAAGCCTGAACGAAAATGTTAAGGACTAAACAACTAGCTTGATTATCTAGATGCATTAGGAGACAAAATTCTTCCGGTTGCTTGCAATTCCTTTATTCCGGCCTATACAATAGACTTGCAGCTCTTTGTCATGAGGGACATATTTCTAGGACACCATCGAGTGGGGCAATCCTGTATATATGTATTACTATATTTAGCACGCCGTCGTGTAGAGCTTACCCTTTAGGATACACGTCTCCTACACGGTATATCGACTATATATATCCTTGTGTCCGTGGCCTGGATAAGTTGGATAGTCTACAGGACGGACAGATGGATAAGATTTCTCAAACTGCATATGTTAGTAATTAAGATTGTGATAACGATAGTTAGTTAATGTATCAAGCTATACTTATTGCTTGGCCGTGATTGATGGATGGGGTCCATTCTTGTTTAATCTAGTCTTGCTCCAGCTTGTTTATTTCAATATTTAGATTCCTGCTTATTTCCGTACATGCTATTGTTCATGCTTACATGTCCGGCTTCACTACATGTTATATACGCTCGACTTCACCCATATGTTATTCTTTTACATTACCATGTAGATGTTCATATATTTCCAGTTTTCTTTCGTATATGCTGTGGTACCTTTACGTTATTCTTGCCCTTTTACTGTCTTTACTTTAGTATGATTATGATTGCATGTTAGTTTTAGTTCATAAATTTGGCTTCCTTTGTGGTACTTGCTATCTGGGAGTCTGACCTTACTGGTTTTATTTGGCCAGATCGGGTAGAGGAGTCCGAGGATTTTCCGGATCTTCCACTTAATGGTGACCACCCGAAGCACGAGGGTGCCTGAGTGGATTTTCTTTCCTTCACCCACTAGTCTTCTGTACATATTATTTTGAGGCGTTTAGCCACCGAGCACATGTTTAGCTCGTGTTTTGGACCTTGACTTTTAGCCCACGGGCTTAGACATGATTTGTATATATTCTAGTCTGCAGCTAGAGCTAATCATGTATGACTAATACTCTTGCTAGTTCTTCATTTTGTATTACTAGCTTCATGATCATCTATATATTATAGTTTGGGACGCTTTACTGTCTTATATGCCTGATGATCATACTCATGTACTTTACTTAATTGTCTGTGATTGAGATACCTAGGATTGCTCGACTTAGGTTTGATTGTTGGCTTATAGTAGTAATCCCCATATCTACAGCTTTGACCATATCTCAAGATACTGGTGTACTTTGGAATACGTAGCTGGCCTGATCCGTCTCTACTTACCAGCATTCTGGCTCTGGGACGTGACAATAACGGTACAATAACAATTAAGAGAGACAATAATCTTTGCAAGTTGCTCAACCTCAACTCTTTGGAACACAACTTAGCAGTCCTACAACAAGAAAGAAAAGACAAGACATATGGGAGTCCCTTGAGAAGCATATGAACATGATTAAAAGATGTCGAAGATTTACTCAATCAACAAATTCATGATAATGGAATTTGGAGACGAAAAGACGGAGTTGCTTACGAGATATGTTACGGGAAAATTATCTAGGTCAAGGCGGTAGGTTTTTTACCAACACGCCTGGATTTTTACCAACACGCCTAGGCGCGCTTAGACACCGCCTGTGACAACATAACATGAAAGAACTATTTGCATCTTATGAACCTTTATTCAAGAAGTGATTATGGCTAATACAACTCAAACTTAAGTGAAGGAAGTTGGAACGGTGGTGTTAAAAATGACTTCGAACAATTCACTTAGTCTATAAAATGTGAAACATGTACCTGCTATTGCCAAGAACCTAGTATCTGGAAGCCTCATGTGCAATGTCTGAGAATGGACATCACTGTTGGTCAAATTGTGATGTCCTACAAGGGTGAATACTTCGATAAGACTTTATGTACCAAAGGAATGTTTAAGCTTTAACTCGATGTCACATTTGCATGTACAATAAAATAACTTCTTGGTTACTCTCTCAAGTTATGTCATTATAGGCTTGGACATGTTCACTATATAATAGTAAACAAAATTTTTAGCTTAGGTCTTATCTCCAAATGTGGGGGTAAAGAGGTAGAAAAGTATGAAGTTTGTGCTCAAACAAAAAAAATTAAGAGAGTGATCTGAATTACAGACCTTCTAGAGTTAGTACATTCAAACATATGTGACTTCAAACACTTCACTATAAAGGTTTGAATGAAGTATTTTCTCACCTTCATCGACGACTACTCGAAGTACGCGTTCATCTACCTGCTCAAATCTAAGATGAAGCAAGCGAGAAGTTCAAAGATTTCAAGACAGAGGCTGAATGACAAATGAGAAAATACTCAAGAGGCTCAGAATTGATCGAAGCGGAGAGTATCGTTGTCACGAATTCGCTTCGTTCTGTAAGTAACATGGGAGTGTCAATGAGACTACTACTCCTTACTCCCCGCAATCGAATAAAGTTGCTCAAAGGAATAACCGTACACTGACGAAGATAATGAACTCTAGGCTTCTAATAGCAGGGCTTCCAAACTACTTCTAGGGAGAAGCTGCTCTAACGCCAACTTTATCCTCAACATAGTACCTTTCGCACAATTAGAGGTAACTTCTTATGAACTTTGGTTCAAAGTCAAACCAAGCATGAATGTTATTCGAGTGTAGGGGTGTGACATATGTCAAGCTTCCAAATATTAAGATTTAAAAGTTGAGCACAAGGACAACCAAGACGATCTTCCTAGGCTACGCTGAGAAGAGCGATGCTTGGAGATTCCTTGATCTAGAAACCAACCAGATCATCGAGTCTAGAGATGTTGAATTCTTCGAGGTTGCTAGAGACGAACGTGATGCTTGCAGAATAACCGAAGAATCTATCAACGAATGAGAAGAAAGCCAACACTCTTAATTAAGCTGTAACACCAAAGAGGCATATACCTTGCAGGAAACAATTGTACAAGAGGATGCGGTTAGAGAACAAGAACTCGATGAGCCTTCTACAAAGCGAGTAAGCAGAAGGACTTTGGAGATGACTTTATCACCTGCCTCGTGGAAGCATATCCACTTACCTTTGACGAGGCAATAAAGACCAGAGATGTTTTCTGAAAGGAGATGATAACTGATAAGATTTGACTCTATAACATCCAATAATACTTAGGTGTTTGTTAATCTACCTGAAAAAGAAAGACCCATTGGATGCAAATGAATCTCAAGAAGAAGATTAGAGCTAATGTAACTATAAAAAAGTTCAAGGTCAGACTTGTGGCATAAGGGTTTTTCTTAGAAGCAGAGGATCGACTACTTCGACACATACGCACCAGACAGTCATTCGGATGACAACTATCAAAATGTTAATCACACTATAATTCACAAGATGTGATTCACCATATAGACGTGAAGACGACATCCATGAACGGACAAATAGATAGATGTGAAGATAGAGTTCCTGAATGGAGATATATAACTGAAGAGATAAATAGAGCAACCATAAGGTTTGTTATCAAAGGACTTGAAGATAAGGTGTGCAAACTTGTAAAATCTCTCTACGGTCTGAAGTAGACTCCCAAGATGTGGCACGAGAAGTTTGATAAAAGTCATCAGATTAAACGGATACAAGGTCAACGAGGCTGATAAGTGTGTGTATACTAAGTTCGATGACGAGAAAGATGTGATCGTATATCTATACGTAGACGACTTGTTAATCCTCAGCACGAATTTTGATAGTGTCTCAAAGATCAAGAAGTTCATCTCGTCCAAATTCTGTATGAAAGACTAGATGTGGACGTCATCCTTGAGATAAAAATCATCTGAATGGAAGTACGACATGCTTTAACATAAGTCCATTACATCAAAAAGATGACACGCTATGAATATCAATATCTTCCTGGGATTGATACTCTATATAGGTGTGATAAGAACTTGAAGCCAAACACTTGAAAGATTGTCAGACAAATTGATTATATAAGCAACATTAGAAGCCTTATGTATGTAATGAGCTACAGCATACCTAATATAGCGTTCAAATTAGGAATGTTGAGTTGTTCACCAGTAATCAGGATATGGAACACTGAAAAACTGTGAAGAGACTTATGAGATATCTAAAGAAGATTCAGAAATTTGCACTGCACTACAAAGACTATCGTGGAAGGATTATCTTCTCTATGGGAGGAATTGCTATATTGTGAAAGTCGAAGAAGCAGTGCACTACAAAGACTATTGTTCAAAGATAAAGAACGAAAGGTCCAATGGAGGGTTTATCTTCTCTATGGGAGGAATTGCTATATTGTGAAAGTCGAAGAAGCGGACGTTGCTCACTCACTCGTTGATGGAGTTTGAGTTCTATGTATTGGCAACAGCAGCAGATGAGGTAGAATGACTTCGAAAACTCATATATGATTTCCCTCCGGTTGGTACGAAGGTTCAGGTCATTCCCATCTACCGTGACAACCATGCGACTACAACACTAGCATCGAATGCACTCTTCAATGGAAAAAGGAGGATTATGAGGCTGCGACACACATCATTAAATTAGTGCATCTCAGATAGCGTCATTGCAATTATCAATGTCTGGAGCAAGGAGAACCTTGCGGATTCCTTTACCAAGAGCCTCAAGCACCAACTTGTCGAGGACACAACAAAAATAGGCTTGAAAGAGATTTGATACAAGTCTATGTTATTCTACTATAAAATGTTTTGCTATTAGTTCAAAGAGAAATCTACTAGGCACTTCATTTTGGGTTCAAGGAAGACTCATAGACTAGGACACACTTACTTTTGAGGTTGATCCATGTGGACAAGTGGGGTGAGACCCATAACCTTTGTAATATACCCTTTTACTCAATAAGGGAGCAAGTCTTGTTAGATGGTAGCTTCAAGCCTTAATGAATTCTTGAGCATTTCGAATGCTCGATATGCTTGACAGAAAGCACGGGTAGTGTGACACTACAAGAGGCTTTGACCTCTGGGATTATAAATCCATGTCTTTGTGGATGGAACCATATAGCGATGTAGAAGAACGCTATAAGAGGCACTTGTAGGACCTCACGCTACAATGAGATGACACCAAATGAGGTAGTAAGACCTCGGGTTCAGCCCATGTAATAGCCGGCGTAGCACCACAAAGTGGTAGGTAGCCTCATGCTGGAAGAGATTTGAATTCTCAAAAACAAGAACTCACCTATGCGTATGAACAAAGATAAAAGTTCTCTCTTGTTGGTAACTTTGTAGATACCTATATACATACTGTTGAGAATCAATAAGGGACTTTTAGTCCCACATCGGAATATGTTATATGTAGAGGAGCTAGACTCCCTATAAGTAGTGAAGTAGTCCATCAATAAAATTATCCAACCATTATTTTCTACATGGTATCAGAGCCATAACTCTCTCTCTCTCTCCACAAAAAAAAAATATTTTTTTTCCTTCCCCCCAAGCCGCCGACCCACCGGCTCCAGCGACCCACCACTCCAGCCCCCCGACTCCACCCGTCCCCAGCCCCCCCCCCCCCCCGACTCCAGCCCCCGGCCCCCCTACTCCAGCCCCCCCGACTCCACCAGATCCCGCTCCAGCCCCCCGACTCTACCCGACTCCAGCCCGTCCCTCCAGATCCCGCCCCTCCAACCCTCCTCCCGTCCCTCCAGATCCCGCCCCCCCCCCCTCCAGATCCCGCCCCCCTCCAGATCCCCCCCCCCCTCCCGCAACATCCTGCCCCTCCTAGCGCCGACCCCCCCCCCCACCCCCTGCCGCCCCCCCCCCCCCCTCCTCCCTCTCCCTCTCTTATGGAAACCCTAACCCTAGCCCTAGCAGCCCCATCCACACCCTAACCCTAACCCTAGTTTAAAAAAAACGGCGTATTTCGAAGACAGTCGAGATGTCAAATGTTTATTTGCACCGACTCTGTTCCTAGATTGTGCCGTTTGGAACTAACAAATGTTTTTTTTGTTATTTCTCCTTCACATCGGAATCTATACAGAGACTGATCATGTCTTCTCTGGTGTCCTGACGTGTTCACTTTACATGCGCGTGCCGGTGCTGGCCAAGTTAGTAGCGCATTCGTAAAGTCTGTGACGTCGAAGAGGACGACGAAGACGAAGAAGACGACGAAGTTGGGGAAGTTGCCGACTCCGACGTCGAAGAAGCCGGCGAAGACAACGAATAGGGTTCCCAGTTGAAGCAGCCATGGATTCGATCAGTGGCAAACTGACGGCCGACGAGATGAAGGCCTTGGTTGATGATATCTTATCGAAGGGATTAACCGAGGTAACCCCACGTGTGATCCATAATGATGTGGATCCGTCCCCTTACAAAATGGAAAAATTGGAGAAGCTGGAGACGAAGTTGGAAGGAACATCCAACTACTTAAAGTGGTCGCGACAGGCAATGCGGTCACTGAAGGGACGTGGCTTGGTTGGCTATGTCACTGGCCAAGCCAAGGTGCCGGCCGATCACTCCGCCAAGGAGTTTGCTGTTTGGGAGATTGTCAACAGCGTCGTGGCTGGGTGGTTGACTGCCTCTTTAACCGACCAGGTGTCGGGCAATGTCGAGACAATGGAGGCTGCTGCTGATATATGGCAAACTCTAAAAGATATGTACTCTGGCTCCGGCAACCCTATGCGAGTCTTTCAACTGCAAGATGAACTCGATAGGGTGGCCCAAGACGAACGTACCATCTCTGAGTACGCGGCCCTGTTGAAGAAGTACTGGTCTGATCTGGATCATTATGATCCTCTTGGGATGGAAGATGCACAAGTCGAACCGGCATTCGCGAAGTACTTACAGACGTTCCTGGCGTATATTTCCCGGCAGCGTATGATGAAATTCCTGAAGGGACTACACCCTGTATTTGAGCAGAGAAGGAATATCCTCCTATCCCAACCCACGCTTTCGACCTTGGAAGAAGCTATAGCTGTTATGACACAGGAAGAAGCTCGACTGAAGTTGATGCCCAACAAGGGATCCTACCAGGGGGAGCAGGCCGCGGTTGAAAAGTCTGTCCTTGCTGCCTTCAATCAACCTCCATCTATGGGAGGTGTTTGCCACAATTGTGGTGACTCCGGACATTACATCCGATTTTTTTCAAAACCCTTGCGCAATCAGTCCAATGATCGAGGACGGGGTCGTGGAGGCCGACGTGGTGGTAGGGGAGGTTATGCTGGTAGAAGGGACGGCCACAAAGCAAATCTGGCGGAGGACGGGGGAGAGAATCAACTGGCTGAAATAACCCCGCTTGAGCGGGAGTTCCTTGAGAAGTTGTGAGGCACAAAGCTGGGTTTGGTCGACAGTCCTGGGGCGTCTTCCACTTCGGGAGATCACATCACTTGCTTTGCCCAAACCAGCACCGATGATTCTGCACGTGCTCTTGCATCTATCCATCAGCCAGGATGGATTATGGACTCTGGGGCATCTCGCCATATCACGGGGTCCCGTGGTGCGTTTCAGGAATATACTCACCTACCTTTGCCGGAGAGTATTCAGACCGCTGATGGTACATCCAGCCCTGTAATGGGTAAAGGCACTGTCGCATGCACCCCTTCCATCACTCTAACCAATGTCCTACATGCTCCGTCTTTTCATGTCAATCTCCTATCCATTAGTGCCATTATACTTGATCTTAACTGTACTGTTTCCTTTGACATTCCTCAGGTGACTTTTCAGGAGAAAGGGACAGGACGACGACTTGGGACTGGCACATGGCATAAGGGGCTGTGGTATTTAGACAGGACTGGACTGGACAACGCATTGGCATCCTTGGTAGCAGACGCACCACCAGAAGCTTCATGTCGCAGTGTTGAAGCCGACTTGCTCCTCCACCACCAGCGTGTCGGTCATTCTTCTTTTAAAGTTATTAGTCGAATGTATCCGTCCTTATTTCAAAGGGCTAATAAAGAGAAGATATTTTGTAATGCTTGTGAGTTGGGTAAACATACCAGAAGTACGTATGTGAGCACGGGGAATAGGAGTTCAGCTGCTTTTGACATTATACATTCAGACGTATGGGACCCTTGTCCTACAACTGGTATTAACGGCTTTCGGTGGTTCGTCACCTTTATTGACTGTTATACCCGCGTGACATGGGTCTATCTTATGAAGAATAAAAGTGACGTCCTTGCGGCCTTTCAAGACTTTCATCGACGGGTGGAAACACAATATGGCGCTAAAATTAAGTGTTTCCGGTCAGACAATGGGACGGAGTATACTAATACGCGGGTTGCTGAGTACTTTTCCACTCATGGAATACTTCATCAAACTTCATGTGCTTATACTCCGGCCCAAAATGGTGTGGCGGAACGAAAAAACAGACACCTGCTGGAAGTCGCACGGACGATGATGCTGGCTATGAATGTTCCGAAACATTTATGGGGGCAAGCTATATTGACGGCCTCTTATCTCATCAACAGAATGCCATCTCAAGTATTGGACTGGAAGACACCGTTGGAAATGCTTACTGGGGCAACTACATACACTGTTTCACCAAAAGTCTTTGGATGTGTGTGCTTTGTCCAAGATAATAGGCCAGGCGTTGGCAAATTGGATCCTAGGGCGGTTAAATGTGTCTTCATCGGTTACACGGCGACTCAGAAGGGTTATGCATGTTGGAGTCCAATCGAGCGGAAGATATTTGTAAGCATGGACGTTACTTTCAGAGAACTCGAACCATACTATGGTTCGGATGAAGGTTCAGCATTTGGTGACACACCTAACACAGATGGTGTTCGATGTGAGGGGGAGATAATAAGTCCAAATGTGGTCGTCGGATCGGTTCCGTGTCCCGTTGTAGAAAACTGGACGAAAGGGGGAGAGCACAGTGACTCAGATACAGATGAAGAAGAAGAAGATACATATGTTACGCAGGGGGAGCAACAGACAAGGAAAAAGGAGCTCCAAGTCTACAGAAGGAGACAACAGAAGTCCAGTATTGTGCCTATGTCGTGCCCTGTGCCTACTGTACCAAGTCCCTCGTCTACTCCTGCTCCAACTCCTGAAGATGTTGCCCCCGCACTGAATCACTCGGATTCTGATGCGAATCTCTCCGACTCGGATGGTATGATCTCTCCACCACCTATTGCTCCCTTAAGGAGATCTTCTCGCATCAATGCGAGTAAGGCTCCTGCTCGTTTTGATGATTACGAACATGACATTGCCAACTTCTTGTCTTATTCTAACATTTCTTCGAATTATCGAGCCTTCATTGCATCGTTAGACTCTACTTCGTTGCCCAAGTGTTGGCAGGAAGCAAAGAAAGATCCAAGGTGGAAAGCTGCAATGATGGAAGAACTTGGGACACTGGAGAAAAATAAGACATGGGAGCTGGTTCCATTACCCAAAGGAAAGAAAGCTGTGGGATGCAAATGGGTGTACACAGTGAAAGAGACGCCAGAAGGAAAGGTCGAGCGATACAAGGCAAGGTTGGTTGCAAAAGGATTCACACAGTCATATGGCATAGACTATGATGAGACGTTTGCCCCAGTAGCAAAAATGAGCACCGTGAGAACTCTGGTCTCCATTGCAGCGAACTATGGGTGGAAGCTGTACCAGCTGAATGTGAAGAATGCCTTTCTTCATGGGGACCTGCAAGAAGAAGTATACATGGAGCTCCCGCCAGGATGCTACGCGACGGAATCAAACAGAGGGACGTCGCAAGGAAAGGTGTGTAAACTGAAGAAGTCGCTATACGGGCTCAAGCAATCTCCTCGAGCCTGGTTTGACAGATTCAGAAAGGCTGTTACAGGCATGGGATACCGTCAAACAAATGCAGATCATACGGTCTTCCTCCAGCATGCAAGAGGCCACATCACTATACTTGCTGTATATGTGGATGATATAGTGATCACAGGTGATGATGAAGTCGAGATCACTAAGCTGAAGTCAAAACTCGCGAAGGAGTTTGAGGTGAAGGATTTAGGAGCGATGAGGTACTTTCTAGGTATCGAGGTGTGTGAAGGCGAACAAGAAATTGTTCTCTCACAGAGAAAATACGCACTAGATCTGTTGAAGGAGACAGGGATGCTGGGATGCAAAGCAGCAGTCACTCCAATTGACAAGAAGTGCAAGTTGGGAGCAGAAGCAGGAGAGCCAGTTGATCGTGAAAGATATCAACGACTTGTAGGAAGATTGATTTATCTGGGGCACACTCGTCCTGATATCTCATTTGCGGTGAGTGTAGTGAGTCGCTACATGCATGATCCAAGAAAGGGTCATATGGAAGCAGTATTTCAGATCTTGAGATATCTGAAAGGAACGCCGGGAAAGGGGCTATGGTTCAAGAAGAATGGACGCATAGAAGTTGAGGGATACTGTGATGCAGACTGGATGAGCTGCATAGACGACAGAAGGTCTACCACGGGATACTGTGTTTTTGTAGGAGGAAATCTGGTCTCATGGAGAAGCAAGAAACAGTCAGTGGTAGCACGGTCGACAGCTGAAGCAGAATACAGAGCAATGGCTCTGGGAGTGTCAGAGTTGCTGTGGGTGAAAGCATTGCTGGCAGAGTTGCAGCTGGATAAGGGAGCATCATTGCGTCTTCTGAACGATAGTCAAGCTGCAATAAGTATAGCTAACAATCCAGTTCAGCACGACAGAACGAAGCACATCGAGATTGATCGATTCTTCATCAAGGAGAAGCTGGAACAAGGGATACTAAAGATTGACCATGTCCGCTCAGAAGAACAAGTTGCAGACTGTCTGACTAAGGGTCTTAGTTCATTAAGTCTGTCAAAGCTATGTAACAAGATGGGGATGATCAATATCTATCGCCCATCTTGAGGGGGAGTGTTGAGAATCAATAAGGGACTTTTAGTCCCACATCGGAATATGTTATATGTAGAGGAGCTAGACTCCCTATAAGTAGTGAAGTAGTCCATCAATAAAATTATCCAACCATTATTTTCTACACATACACAGAAACCAAGTTAGCTTATAGCCTTTAAACATGTGACCCGAAGCACAGTTGATGTATTTGTGTGAGTAGGAAAGTTGTAGCTATGATATTGAACTCAAGGCCTCTGCCTCATGCGAAAAGATTTTAGTCGTAAGCGACATATATTCTAGTGTACGACATACAGTCATTATGTGGAATGCTCAATCTCATATTGAAAGATGTGAGAGATTGTTGGGGTTAGTCAAATCAATAACTCAGGCCCGTATGTTAGGACAAATCCTATGTGTGTATTTCAATATTTTCTTTCTCATATTGAATTATATACATATAGTGTGCCAGCCCAAGTAGTAAGTATAGTGGGGAGTTTTGCAGATGGACATGGATCGACTCCCACAATCCGCAATTGTTTTTATTACCAATTCTTTAATGATCCCTTTAAGCCTAGGCCCTGAAGGGGGGTAGCTCAGGCTTCGACTCGGACAAAGGGCGCAAAGTGACGCTTTTATAACACACTTCGCATGCAAGCACGCATCTAATGCAGAGATGGCGCCACGCTAGACACTTTTTGACTACGAAGTAGGTAACTCAGAGAGTTTGACGCTATAGGTAGTTGAAGCATAAGGGACCGAAAGTTGCATACAATGAGTCTGTTCAGATTCGGGAGTTAGTGGAGTTATGCACTTGGTTGATTGATCCATTATTACAAATCTATTCAAATTTGTAACAGCAGGCTGTTTAAGTCCGTAACTAATCTAAGTGTTGGTTCTCCTATATATTAAGGAGGGCACCAGTACTTGGTATTAACACACCAAAAAACAGAAAGGAGAACCATGTAGTGCCAGTCAACCCCTTTTGCAATTGCACGTAGGAATCAAGCGCATAGCTGGCGACACGCTGAACACTTCTCGACTACGTGGCAGGTGACTCAGCGAGTTGGAGGTTATAAACAGCTGAAACAGAAGGGAATAACTGTTACACACGTTGAGTCTCTTCAGATTTTGGTGTTACTAAAGTTATGCACCTGATTGATTGCTCTATTGTTACAAGTCTGTTAATATCCGTGATAGTAGACTGTTTAGGTTCGTAACTGACCTAAACAGCCCAAAATACTAGCAGTTGGTGTCAACACACCAAAAACCATAAAGAAGAACCCTGTAGTAGCAACCAACCCCTTTTGCAACAAAGCCTCGCATGTATGCATCATGCGCAGAGCTAACGCCATGTTGGAATCTTCGTGGTTACGTGGAAGGTGACTCGGAGAGTTGGACGTTGCAGGCAACTGAAACACAAGGGATTAACTCTTACACTCGTTTAGGCTGTTCATATTCGGGGGTTGTGAGTTATACATCTGGTTGATTGCTTGCTCCACTGTTACAAGTCTGTCCGGATTCGTAACAGTGATCTGTTCAGTTCCACAACTGACCAAGCGATGGTTGTCTTATATAAGGAGAGCCCTAGCACTTGTTATTAACACACCAAAAATCAGAATGGAGAACCATGTAAGCCAACCCCTTTTGCAACAGAGCCTCGTACCACAACCCGGCGACTTCAAGTTGTTTCAGTGCAAGAACCGAGAAGGGAGGTGATACAAAAGAGCATTAAAGAAGTTCGATTGTTGAGAAAATGCAATCGGAACTTGTTGGTTCCTGTGAGCGAATCGAGTAGGAGAATGTCGAATCTCGCTTTAAGCAACGGTAGTTCTGCCAACCCCCCCCCCCCCCCCCCCCCCCCAAGAAAAAAAATGATACTTTCTATCCTATAAACAAATTTTGTTTTTTAATTGATCTTTCTTGACAGATTTTTGAAAGACTTGACAATTTTGCTTTTCATGATAGCAGTTATACGTGTTGCTTCTCAAGGATCAAATACCATGTTTTTTTACATGTAGGTAGACATGGGAGGTAAACGAGAAGAAGAGATTTTATCTTATGTGTAGAAGCAATGCAACAACAAAGCATTTATCTCAAAGATTTGGGGCCGGCTAAATTTGTAGCAGCATACCTTACATAAAATAGTTTGTTCATACCTAATTCTACATAAATAGACTTGATAAGGAAATATAGTATCTTGGTCCAATCTACAAAGACAAACTGAATGTTTGCCTAAACATCAACAACCGCCTAAAATTTTTATAGACCCAAATAAATAGAAACCCTAAGAAACTTATCCTCAACCAAAATCAATGCCTACAAAAGAACCTGACCTCGTACCAAATTCAGGTCAGTGGGACCTGCATTCCTTCCCCCTTATTTCAAACAATATAAATCGTTAAAGCGGCAATGACATCCCTCCAAATATGCATTGTTTCCCAAAAGAAAAAAGAAAAAAAAACATTTCTATTTTCGGCACGTCTTTCACATGTTTGTTAAATATGTTGGCAAGAAGAAAAATATATAGTCCATCAGAAGAGCAATGCAAACTGGTTCATACATAATCGACTGTTGAGAATCAATAAGGGACTTTTAGTCCCACATCGGAATATCGAGTATGTAGAGGAGCTAGACTCCCTATAAGTAGTGAAGTAGTCCATCAATAAAAACATCCAAACATTATTTTCTACATGGTATCAGAGCCATAACCCTCTCTCTCTCCACAAAAAAAAAAACAAAAAAAATTTCCCCCCACCCACCCCCCCTGCCGACCCCCCCACCCCCCCCCCCCCCCCCCCGCCGACACCCCCCTCGTCGACCCCCCCCCCTCGCCGGCCTACACCAGCGGCCACCCCCCGCTGGCCGACCCCCCCCCCCCCCCCCGACCACCAGCAGCCCCCCCTCCGGCCACCAGCAGCAGCAGCACCCCCCCCTTCCCGACCTCCAGCAGCCCCCCCTTCCCAAACCCAAACCCTCGCCACCACCATGTCTAACCCTCGTCTTTCCATCTCCTACAAACCCTAGCCGTCCTCTTTTTTTTGGAAAAAAAAAACGGCATATTTCGAAGACAGACGGCTGCCAAATGCTTTATTTGCACCGACTATGTTCCTCGCTTCCGCCGTTTGGAGCTAACAAATGCTTTTTTTGTTATTCCTTCTTCACATCGGGATCTATACAGAGACTGATCATGTCTTCTCTGGTGTCCTGATGTGTTCACTTTACATGTGCGCGCCGGTGCTGGCCAAGTTAGTAGCGCATTCGTAAAGTCTCTGGCGTCGAAGAAAACAACGAAGACGACAAAGACGATGAAGACTGTTGGGTTTGTAGCCTTTTGTTTTGGTTTTTAGTCCCACATCGGCTAGAAAGGAATGTGTATCTCCATATAAATGAGTCTTTTCTCTTTATGGAGATGCACATGTGGTGCACATGGGTGTGTGCCATGTGGGATTAATTATTAATGGTATAAAGGCTTAATCAACAATTAAGAAGCTGTAAGCTTTTTGCTCTTGGAAATTTATTTCCATGGAGCTAAGCTCCGTAGGAGCTTAGCGACTCGGACTCGGACTCGGACTCGGACTCGGACTCGGACTCGGGCTCGGGTTCATGAGGCGTAATGTGGCGTTTTGTTGGCGCACTTTGCACTTAGCACGTCAGCATCGTCGCTAGGCGCATAGTGCGCTTAAGTTGCGCTCGTTGCGCGAGCCACTTGCGCGACCACGTTGCGCGGCCCGTTACGCGAGCCCAGTTACGCTGGCCCAGATACGCAGCCCAGTACGCAGCCCAGTACGCCCAGTGTGCGCAGCGTTCGCAGCGTGCGTAGAGTGCGCAGTGTGCGCAGCGTACGCAGTGTGCGTAGAGTGCGTAGTGTGCGTATGGCTGGCTGCATATTAGAGCGGGAACGGTTGCAGCAGTTGCTGCACGTTCAGGAGTGGTTCTGCGACTACCCTGAAGTTCAGGCAACTGCTTGGCAACCGCCCCGTGGGCTATAAATGCAGGTTCTCTCCTCTCTCTGAGAGCAGTAGTAATCAGAATTCCAGAGAGAAAAACTCTAAGTGTTCTTTAACACAACAGAGTAGTGAGCGTGTTCTTTAACACAAACACTAGTACTTTTTAGTACGCGTGGGTTCTGTTACTTCAAACAGAGAGAAGAGTAGAGCCATTGCCAGAGGAGTTCGCCGTCTTCCGAGGAGTCAGAAGAGCAGAAGTGTTCCAAGGTTTTTCGTCAACCTTGCTGGTTCCTGGAAGCTGTTCGCAGAGGGCGAATAAAGCTTTGAGCAACGGTGATCATTCACCCCAGCATTTCCATCTCTCGCCTGTCATCCTTCTATTGCCTTTAGCAGTTCTGTCAGTATCTTCTTTTTAGAAGGCACTACTGCCAGTTTGCTACGATCACGAAAATCTCTTTAGATTATTCGTGTATTACGATATCTTTTTAGATCTCGTAATTTACAGAATCCTTCTGGATCTCTGTTGCAAAACCGTTTTTAAGGAATTGCATTTGAAACGTTGTCTTTACAACTGTTTCAGTTTCTGTATTTTCCATCGAATAGTGTGCCCCGACGTTCCCGGAAATAACAATCTCAAAGCTTTATTTCTACGATGGAAAATATTAATTCTTCTCTCCTAAACACTGACTTCTGTAAGTTAGAGAAGTTTGATGGAGAGCATTATCAAGTCTGGAAGAGGAAGGTTTATCTCACTCTTCAACTTAGAGACGTTGATCACGTACTGCTTGAAGAGGAACCTACTGTTCCAGATACTGGGTCTGCTGCCGCAATCACTGCGGCTACTAAACTTCAGGCCAAGTGGAGAAGGGAGAATAGCATTTGCAGGTTGCTTATCCTGAATGCTATGGAGGATTCTCTAGCAGAATCCTACAGTAAGAAACCAATTGCCAGAGACATATGGGAGTCTCTGGAAAAACTGTACGAAGAAGACAAGAACAGGAGCAAAATATTTGTGGTTGAAAAATATCACAAATGGCTCTTTGAGGACGAGAAGTCCATGCTGCCGCAGGTCAAAGAATTTCTGAAGCTGCGACAGAAGTTGGAAGACGAGGCTATGCCCCTCCCCGACAAGTTTGTTGTTGGAGGGATTGTCTCAAAGCTCCCCGCTGGGTGGAGTAAGTTCTATGCAAACATGCATAGGAAGAAGCTGGAGATCACCCTTGAAGATCTCCTGCAGAAAATTTATGTTGAAGACCAGATGAGGGCTCAACATAAAGTTGACATGCTTTCCAAGCAGATGGCTAACGCAAACTTGGTTTCATCAAGGGAACCAAAGGGAAAGGGAAAGCGTGCAGATTTCCAGAAGAAGAAGAAGAACCCTAACAACTTGAATGTTAAGGGAACTTCTTTCAAGTCAAAGAAATCTAAGGCAAAGATGCCTTGTTTCAAGTGTGGCCAGTTGGGCCATTTCAAAAGTGAATGCACAGCACCGGCCAAGAAATCAGAGCAAGGTGAGCCTAGCAAAGTCTCAATGATTACTGATGTAATTGCTATGATTGGACAGGTTGATGATGTAGGATCTGATTCAGACTGGTGGGTAGATACTGGAGCCACCTGCCATGTCTGCTCCAGTAAGGAGTGGTTCACCACCTACACACCCACTTCTGAAGCGGTTGTGATGGCGAACCAAGCACAAGCTGAAGTGCTCGGGATCGGGACGGTGGTGTTGAAGCTGACTTCGGGGAAGTCTCTGACGCTTCAAGGCGTAAAGCACGTACCTGCTATCGCCAAGAACCTGGTCTCGGGAGGCCTACTCTGCAATGCAGGCCTCAGAATGGACATCAATGCTGGCCAGATGGTGATGTCTATCAAGGGAACATATTTCGGGAAAGCTTTTTATACCGAAGGAATGTTCAAGATTCAGCTTGTAAATCAGTCCAATGTAATTAATGTAATTAATGAAGTCACTCATTCTGCTTATACTCTTGAGTTGTGGCATAATAGGCTAGGACATGTTCATTGTAAACGAATAAACAGAATGTCTAGTCTAGGACTTATCTCCAAATGTGGGGGTAAGGTAGAGAAATGTGAAGTTTGTGCTCAAACGAAGATCACAAGGAAACCCTTTCCTCGGGTTAATCGAAGTACAGATCTTCTGGAGTTGGTTCACTCCGATATCTGTGACTTCAAACAGTTCTCTACAAAGGCCGGGATGAAGTATTTCATAACCTTCATCGATGACTTCTCAAAGTATGCGTTCGTCTACTTGCTGAAGGCTAAAGACGAAGCATTCGAGAAGTTCAAGGAGTTCAGAGCCGAAGCTGAGCGGCAGACTGGACAACAACTCAAAAGGATAAGAAGTGATCGAGGTGGGGAGTACAGGTCTCATGAATTCGCATCGTTCTGTAAGGAACATGGAATTGTCAATGAGACTACGGCTCCGTACTCTCCTTAATCAAACGGAGTAGCTGAGAGGAAGAACAGGACGTTGACAGAAATGATAAATTCAATGTTGTTGACTGCTGGCCTTCCTAAGTGCTACTGGGGAGAAGCTGTATTGACGGCCACTTTTATTCTAAATAGAGTGCCTCATGCAACTTCAGACGTTACTCCTCATGAACTCTGGTTCAAGGTCAGACCTAACTTGAATGTCATTCGAGTGTGGGGGTGTCTGGCGTATGTCAAGCTTCCAGATCTAAAGATTCAGAAGCTTGGGACAAGGACTACAAAGACGATCTTCTTGGGGTATGCCGAGAAGAGTGATGCTCGGAGATTTCTTGATATTGAGTCAAATCATATCATTGAATCTCGCGATGCAGAATATTTTGAAGACAAGTTTGCAAGGCACAAGAATATTGTTCTTCCGGATGTTCCGGAGAATAATGAGGGTGCACAAGAGACTGAAGTCTTCAATGAAGATGTGGTCCAAGAAGATGTTGTTGTTGATACAACGGTTGAACCAGAACAAGCTGAGCCGTCATCTAAGCGTGTGAGGAGGCCGAAGGACTTCGGAAGTGACTTTGTCACCTATCATGTGGAAGCAGATCCGCTTACCTATGATGAGGCGGTGAAGACCAGAGACGCAGTTTTCTGGAAGGAGGCGATTGACAATGAGATTGATTCCATCACCTCATATAACACTTGGGTGTTGGTTGATCTTCCTGAAGGAGCGAAACCCATCGGATGCAAATGGATCTTCAAGAAGAAGATGAAAGCAGACGAAACTATTGACAAGTTCAAGGCTAGGTTGGTAGCCAAGGGGTTTTCTCAGAAGCAGGGGATTGACTATTTTGACACGTATGCTCCAGTAGCCCGGATGACCACCATCAGAATGTTGATTGCTCTCGCAGCAATACATAAGATGGTGATACATCAGATGGATGTGAATACGACTTTCCTAAATGGCGAGCTGACCGAAGAGATTTACATGCAACAGCCAGAGGAATTTGTCATCAGGGGTCTTGAAGACAAAGTCTGCAAGTTGGTGAAATCCTTGTACAGTCTTAAACAGGCTCCCAAGATGTGGCATGAGAAATTTGACAAAGTTATAAGGTCAAATGGCTACATGGTCAGCGATACGGACAAGTGTGTTTACACGAAGTTCGCTGATGGAAGAGGTGTGATCGTTTGTCTGTACGTGGACGACATGCTTATCCTAGGTACGGATATTAGCTGTGTCACTGAGACAAAGAAGTTCATCTCTAGCAAGTTCAGTATGAAGGACTTGGGGGAAGCTGATGTGATCTTAGGGATCAAGATCATCCGGACAGATACTGGACTAGCGCTGTCACAGTCTCATTATATTGAGAAAATGATCACTCGTTATGGGTATCGGGATCTTCCAGGGATCGATACGCCGTACAGGTGTGATCTGAAGCTGAAGCCTAATTCAGGGGAAAGCGTCAGACAGTTGGAGTATGCAAGCGTAATGGAAAGTTTGATGTATGCTACTACTGCCACAAGGCCTGACATAGCTTTCGCCGTAGGAATGCTGAGTCGTTTCACGAGCAACCCAGGTGCTGAACACTGGAAAGCTGTGAAACGGGTTATGAGATATCTCAAGAAGACTCAGACATATGCACTGTACTACAGCGGAGATCCGCAGGTAGTGGAAGGCTTCAGTGATGCCAGTTGGTGCTCAGAGGTGGAGAGCGAGAGGTCCACAGGTGGATACATTTTCACAATGGGTGGAGCTGCTATATCGTGGAAGTCGAAGAAGCAGACTATGCTCTCGCGGTCATCCATGGAATCTGAGTTCTTTGCACTTGATACCGCAGCCAAGGCAGAATGAGAGAGAGAGAGCGCACACTTCTTTTGTAACCAACCGAGCTTTCAAAACTGAGAAAATCGAAATGAAGTCCAAGGACGTAAAGCCGTGCTCTGATACCAATATGTCACGCCCCGCTCCCGTAGGAGCGATCGTCCTCGCTAAGGCGTGATGCCGCACGGGCCTAGGTTGCGCCCGTGCAAGGCCAAGTCCAGAAACGGGCGATTTGAGCTAGGCCACAGAGTCGCACAGAGTGTCCCCATTGCAGCGGAAAGTAAATAAACACAAGTAGAAGCAAATTCGATTTCTTTATTGATATTCACGAAGGTTACAAGCGGCGCTAGGCCGATATTACAAATCGCTCAAGCTCTCTCTTTGAAATATAAAAGGCGTGCCAAGTGGCTTACAAGATGGAATGATACATGGCGATGTTCCGATACATTATGTCCTGTATAGGGTGCTTCAGCTCCTTGCAACGCTCCAAGGCTCAAGAGATAGCTCCGCGCCTTAGCACGTACGAGGAAAGCTCCGCACCCGCCGACGTCTCCTGCTTCCTGCAAGCAGACTGTGGGGTTATCAGTACATTGTTATGCACTGGTGGGGAGGCTAGCTCGCCCACAATGCTATCATTACCAAACACGTTGCATTTACTTTTGTGCACCGACTATCGTTCATTGTCTTTCTAATCTTGCCTTAGGATCAGTTTCATGGCATATATCGTAACCCATATCGTGTTGCCTAATTCAAGTGTCTGCATTAAAATACATGCACGACTTACCCATACTTACCGTCCGGCCTTCCCTGTCCAAGTAAACCAAGTTAGTCAACAATTAACATGAAGTAACTTAACGTGATTCATGTAAACATTCAATGTTACGGGCGTGTCTATGTCTCGGGTTCTAGCACGTCGTGGGCATGTTCTAGTGTTACGTTTCGAGCATGTTCAGGAGGCACATTTCAAGCATGTTCGGGGTGGTATATTTTAAGCATGTTCAGGCATGTTACATTTCGAGCACGTTCATGTTCAGGATGTTACTTTGCAAGCCTGTTCAGGAGACACTTGTTCATTTAACTTAGACTACTTTGATTTCAATGCAAGAACTTGCACGTGGATTGCCACCAGCATAGTCCACTTAATCTACATGCACGGGTCGCTGGCTTTACAAGCCATTTAGGACATTCCCCTGTGGTATTTCTCAACTTAGCGTAGGGTG
Source organism: Iris pallida (assembly GCA_029216955.1). Taxonomy (NCBI): domain Eukaryota; kingdom Viridiplantae; phylum Streptophyta; class Magnoliopsida; order Asparagales; family Iridaceae; genus Iris; species Iris pallida. Next base: position 3,627,376 of record JANAVB010029619.1, read on the forward strand.
ATGGCTGGTACACCCCGTTAAGTCTCTTGAATATACCCTGCACTTACGTCTCTTGGTGCCCAAGCCCGTACCCAAGCAGCCCGTAAGCCCCGTATTGATTCTGCCTAGGCCGGCCACGGTTTACCCCCCCAACGCCCGTGCCGCAGAATCCTTCCACTCGACGGCCACGGTTTACCCCCCCATCGCCGTGCCGTTTGTCCACGACCATTTCGTATTAACTTGTCTTTTACTTAGCGGCTATCTCCGAGCCGTAGGCTAACCCTTAGCCATAATGCGTTAACGACCACGTTGGCGTCCGTACAGCGCGGGTAGCGAGCCCCGTTGCACGTGCCCGTCATACCTGTCGCTAGCGTCTTCCATGTCTTATCTTTCATGTATTCTTTCTTTCATTTTATTCTTTCACTTGTTCGTATGTTCATAGAGTCATTCATGTGTTTGCTTATTCATTCTTTGATTCATTCATTCATGCATTATGCAACTCTCAGTGTGGGAGTCGCCTTGGCGACCCATCGGTCCCATAGCCTTCCAATGTTGCTAAACTCTACTCGGAGCGACTATGTTGATAGCCTTCCCGTTTTATTGTTGCAAACCATTCATTGTTTCATTGTTTGAACGTATAAGGGACATGAACGTGGGCTTGTGCCTTAGCACGAGCGTAGAGCGCGGTGCGAGCGTTTCTATAATTGTCGAGTTCTTTTCCATGTTCTAAACAAGCATACAAGATGGGATTATTCCCTTAGCTAGGTGCGTTGAGTCATTTATTAGCATGCAAGATGTTATCGCCTAGCGATTCTCGTGAATGTGTCCGCATTGTTATGTGTCTAGGCTAAGCACAGACGGGTTCATCGGAGCCACCCACCTTAGCGATGTTCGCATCGGCCAAGCGATACTCCGAGCGCGCCTTTGATAGTTTAAGTCTGGATTCATCTTTTGACGGGCCAATGTAAGTCTTCCATCGATTCGCATCGATACTTCATCGGGTCGAAGCAACTCTTCGGGTCGACGGCTCGTTTGAGTCGTTGCACATGCCGTTTGGATCGGCGTTCCGCTAGGGCGGAGCGGGTCGTTACATAATACACCACTCAAAATAAGTCTCGTCCTCGAGACTTCTTGAGTGCAGGTCATCCTATCATTCCTTAACTTGTGTCGTCGTGTTTCTTAGACAATTTCTTCGAACGGCTCTATCGTTCGATGGAATCGAACCATACTTGATATCTTTCTAAGTTCCGTGTCGCACGCGTTTGGTCGATTTTATTGAATAGCCTTTCATTCCTTTTATAGTTGATTGTACTTATTCAATTCAAGTGTTTCTTCGTCTTGGTTGCTATTTCTCTGTGTCATGGGACGGAAATATTCACACGAGGCACATTGTAACTCGTCAAATGCGAGGGTCGTAGGCTGAGGCAAACTCACTTTCGTTTATCTCGGTCATCGAGATGACCCGTTTCACTTTTCAAGCGTTCGTGTCCACGAAATCAGTATGATTTCTGCTTAGCGGGGTCGACCAAGTCTATGAAATTTTCGTCCGATTCAAGACTAAGTATTGCACTATCCTCGAGTATATCTTCCTATCAATGGTCCAATTCGTTATACTAACTTTTATTTGCACGATATCGATTCCATATCATTCACTTATTTAGGGCCAATCTCGTTGTCGTTCACGCACACTCCGCTTACACGTTTCTTTGATTCCGAGCCACGTTCGTACTAGTATCGATCCTTTACTTAACGCAATTTCAAGATCTTCGACACTCTCCCATTCCTCAAGTCTTGCTTGAACTCGATGTATCACTTGGCTGGATCGTGCATGCATTCCAAGCGTCCCCAAAATACATGCATTCAGCCAAGCCGCATGATCTAGAAATTTGTCATTCTCACTCGAGTCGTATCGTGCACATACTCAAGCGTCCCTGAATATATGCATGTCAGCCGAATCTCGTGAGGGGTATTCCTATATTTGTGATTCACACTATCCATCCATGCCAATCCTCAAGATCAATCTTTCGATTGATAACTCATGAAACATGGCGTCTCGCCTACCCGCTAGGCCATCTTTTCGAGGCTAAGTCAATGTCAGGATTGGAATCATAGTTCCCCAACAATAATGCCAACACTGACCCCAATCCTAGGGTCAAACCAAAGTCGGTAGTACGGGGTTTTCTACCCAAGCTCGCGTCACTCAGATTTCTAAACATCGAGCACGATCACCTATTCGCATCAATGTATTCGTCGCACACCGCAACGAATTCAAATCCATTCAAATCACTAAATTGACATACTTCACATATCCATTCTAACCAATTCACGTATTCGATCACGAGTTCATCTAACTTGACAATATGTTGCGCCCCAATCTCACGCGAGTCCGATTATCCACGGTGGTTCATGAATCACCATACAACGCTTCCGTGGAATAATCATTCTCATCGGGGCGTAACTCTTGTTTGGGTCCAGACTAATTCATTTTCGATACGCGGATTGGACCTACTCAATCCTCAAGTTCGATTCTTCAAGCACACAAATCCATTCTTGAGTCACCTTCGCGTCAAACCACAAATTGAAGCACACAAATTGTTACGCCAAGCTAGGTCAATCACCCCCGCTGTATGAATCACCATACCAGCGCTCACGCGGAGTGATCGCCCTATTCGGCGCGACGCATGTGCGAGGCTGGAGTTGCGCTCGCATAAGACAAGCATGTCGACGTTGAGGTTATCGTCGAAGTAAATCCAAGTATTTTCATTTTCATTCGAGCCAAGATCGATAGTCCATTCGTCATTTCGTTCAACTAGAAAATCCACGAGCCACGTCTATATTTTCCTCGACACGTTTCAACATCCCAAGTATAGCTTCCAACGGAACAATGACATTTGCACGATCGTCATTTGCCGAGTCAGAGTACCCCCGAGTTATCGCATATCGATCTTTGATACGCCTCAATACCATCGACGATATGCGTAACCTGACGATCTTCCTTTGCAACCAATTTCGAGTCGTGCATTGATGTTGTTTGTCCGAGTTGGATATTCCACAATTTCATTTAATATTCAAGATCAAGTTCAACTGCTATTCCTCAAGCTAGTTTCAAGATCGTTGTTCAAACTCAAGTCACAATTCATTTGAATCAATCCGAAGTCGTACGCGCAATCCTCTAAGTTTCCTCGATCAAGACCATTCACTTTCATTCATCGTTCCGAATCGTTTTCTAACATGCGTTGCCTATTCACAAGTTGTCTGAACGACATCTCGTTCGGGACATTCGAAGTCATGATCAACTAAGCGTGACACGTTCTAAGGCTTTGCGCGATCGCATCGCCTCGCCGACATACCCGTTCTATCCGTATATCTGGTAGTCTCGCTCGAACAATTTCTATGACGTCCATACACCACTCAGGGTTCGAGCCACTCGACTAGTCATCGACACTCATTTTTATTCTTCTCCGAGCCTATCACATACACCACTCGGATACAAGCCATACGATCTAGTCCTCATTCACGTTCGCGTCATGCGCTAAGACATCCTTCAGATTCGTTCGACGAATCTCTAGCGTAATCGCTCACGTCGCCTCGACGTACTAAGTCGTTCGCACTAATCCTCAAAATCCAAGCTAATCTTTCGTGCACGCCTAAGCGTTAACTCGATAGCGTTCCTATCGATAGACACTCAAAGTGTATTTTCGCTCTCGATCGAGCGATACTCGATATCGCTCGCAACCCGATTGCACCCAAAAAATCGAGGTGCGCGACACGCGGGCTAAGTTGTGCCACATAACCATCTCGTGCAGACTATATTTGAGTTTGCACGCTCACTTGCTAGGTCGACGCAAGACTAGTCAGGCACGCACGCGACATGTTAACTTAGCATATGTTCTCTATCGAGTCAAGTTTAACATCGTTCGACATTGTTAGCGTAAAGTTATTCAAGCAAGCCTTGTGTTTGCTAACTTCTAGCATTTCAGTTTTCCTTCGACTCAAGTCTGTCGTGGTTTGGCACAAAGGCCTTCGCCTATCGATCCCGTTCAACCGAGTACTTGTACGAGCTTTTGAAAATATTAGACTTATTGTATGGAACATCCCAAGGCAGAATGAGAGAGAGAGAGCACACACTTTTGTAACCAACCGAGCTTTCAAAACTGAGAAAATCGAAATGAAGTCCAAGGACGTAAAGCCGTGCTCTGATACCAATATGTCACGCCCCGCTCCCGTAGGAGCGATCGTCCTCGCTAAGGCGTGATGCCGCACGGGCCTAGGTTGCGCCCGTGCAAGGCCAAGTCCAGAAACGGGCGATTTGAGCTAGGCCACAGAGTCGCACAGAGTGTCCCCATTGCAGCGGAAAGTAAATAAACACAAGTAGAAGCAAATTCGATTTCTTTATTGATATTCACGAAGGTTACAAGCGGCGCTAGGCCGATATTACAAATCGCTCAAGCTCTCTCTTTGAAATATAAAAGGCGTGCCAAGTGGCTTACAAGATGGAATGATACATGGCGATGTTCCGATACATTATGTCCTGTATAGGGTGCTTCAGCTCCTTGCAACGCTCCAAGGCTCAAGAGATAGCTCCGCGCCTTAGCACGTACGAGGAAAGCTCCGCACCCGCCGACGTCTCCTGCTTCCTGCAAGCAGACTGTGGGGTTATCAGTACATTGTTATGCACTGGTGGGGAGGCTAGCTCGCCCACAATGCTATCATTACCAAACACGTTGCATTTACTTTTGTGCACCGACTATCGTTCATTGTCTTTCTAATCTTGCCTTAGGATCAGTTTCATGGCATATATCGTAACCCATATCGTGTTGCCTAATTCAAGTGTCTGCATTAAAATACATGCACGACTTACCCATACTTACCGTCCGGCCTTCCCTGTCCAAGTAAACCAAGTTAGTCAACAATTAACATGAAGTAACTTAACGTGATTCATGTAAACATTCAATGTTACGGGCGTGTCTATGTCTCGGGTTCTAGCACGTCGTGGGCATGTTCTAGTGTTACGTTTCGAGCATGTTCAGGAGGCACATTTCAAGCATGTTCGGGGTGGTATATTTTAAGCATGTTCAGGCATGTTACATTTCGAGCACGTTCATGTTCAGGATGTTACTTTGCAAGCCTGTTCAGGAGACACTTGTTCATTTAACTTAGACTACTTTGATTTCAATGCAAGAACTTGCACGTGGATTGCCACCAGCATAGTCCACTTAATCTACATGCACGGGTCGCTGGCTTTACAAGCCATTTAGGACATTCTCCTGTGGTATTTCTCAACTTAGCGTAGGGTGATGGCTGGTACACCCCGTTAAGTCTCTTGAATATACCCTGCACTTACGTCTCTTGGTGCCCAAGCCCGCACCCAAGCAGCCCGTAAGCCCCGTATTGATTCTGCCTAGGCCGGCCACGGTTTACCCCCCCAACGCCCGTGCCGCAGAATCCTTCCACTCGACGGCCACGGTTTACCCCCCCCATCGCCCGTGCCGTTTGTCCACGACCATTTCGTATTAACTTGTCTTTTACTTAGCGGCTATCTCCGAGCCGTAGGCTAACCCTTAGCCATAATGCGTTAACGACCAGGTTGGCGTCCGTACAGCGCGGGTAGCGAGCCCCGTTGCACGTGCCCGTCATACCTGTCGCTAGCGTCTTCCATGTCTTATCTTTCATGTATTCTTTCTTTCATTTTATTCTTTCACTTGTTCGTATGTTCATAGAGTCATTCATGTGTTTGCTTATTTATTCTTTGATTCATTCATTCATGCATTATGCAACTCTCAGTGTGGGAGTCGCCTTGGCGACCCATCGGTCCCATAGCCTTCCAATGTTGCTAAACTCTACTCGGAGCGACTATGTTGATAGCCTTCCCGTTTTATTGTTGCAAACCATTCATTGTTTCATTGTTTGAACGTATAAGGGACATGAACGTGGGCTTGTGCCTTAGCACGAGCGTAGAGCGCGGTGCGAGCGTTTCTATAATTGTCGAGTTCTTTTCTATGTTCTAAACAAGCATACAAGATGGGATTATTCCCTTAGCTAGGTGCGTTGAGTCATTTATTAGCATGCAAGATGTTATCGCCTAGCGATTCTCGTGAATGTGTCCGCATTGTTATGTGTCTAGGCTAAACACAGACGGGTTCATCGGAGCCACCCACCTTAGCGATGTTCGCATCGGCCAAGCGATACTCCGAGCGCGCCTTTGATAGTCTAAGTCTGGATTCATCTTTTGACGGGCCAATGTAAGTCTTCCATCGATTCGCATCGATACTTCATCGGGTCGAAGCAACTCTTCGGGTCGACGGCTCGTTTGAGTCGTTGCACATGCCGTTTGGATCGGCGTTCCGCTAGGGCGGAGCGGGTCGTTACAACAGGGCAGTACACGATCTTATCAAGAGAGGTGTTATTGCAGTGATTGATGTTCGGAGTCAGGAGAATCTGGCGGATCCGTTCACCAAGGGCCTCAAGCGCCAGCTGGTTGATGACACAGCTTGTAAAATGGGCTTGAAGGCATTCTGATATTGTATTATTGTATTCCTACCATAAAGTTTTATGCTATTAGTTCAAAGATTTATCTACTAGGCATCTAGCTTTTGGTTCAAGGGAGGACCACTAATCGGAAGAATATCAGGAACGGTGGGTACATGTTCTATTGGGCATGGAGAGGTTTCGGACCTATAACCACTGTTGTCTACTGTTGTTTTCTGCGGAAAACAGTTCCTGTGAGAAGGTTGGCTTAATTGCCTTAATGAGTTCTCAGGCAGAGTGAATGCCTGGTATGCTTTACAGGAAGCATGGTAGAACAGCACTACAAGGAGTGAAACTCCATGCTACAGTGGGGTGACTCCACGATGAGGTTCCTATATGTGGGGTGCTGCCCAGGAATAGGATAAAGCCTCGGCTTTGTAGGCCAAGTCACAGCGGCGTAGCACCGCAAATAGGCAGTTAGCCTAATGCTGTATATTAAATATAAAGAGGGGTGTAGTCAGCACTACAAAGAGGAGGAGTTCCTCATGTTACAGTGGCACGACACCACCATGAGGTACCCGGTTAGGGATAAAGCCTCGGCCTTGCAAGCCATGTCGTTGCGGTGTAACACCGCAAGGGAGCCTAAGGCTTCATGCTGGGTAGTTTGGCACTACAAAGAGGCGGTTGCCTCATGCTACTGTAGTATGACACTACGATGAGGTTCCCGGTACGGGGTAAGGCCTCGGCTTTAAGCCATGTCATAGCGGCGTAGCACCGCAAGGGAAGCGCAAAGCGCTTCATGCCATGTCTCTTTATAATGAACTCACCTATAGTGTATGACAGAGATATCAGGCCGTCTCTTGAGGGTAAACTTGTAGACACCCAAAATTATACACTGAAACCAGGCTGGCACAGGGACTTTAATGTGTAGCCAGAAGCACATGTAACTACATTATGTGAGTGGGAAGAATTTCAGCTATGATGCAGAATTCAAGGTTTAGTCCATTCTTGTATTTGTAGTCTGTTGTTTGACTCACGTGGGAAGATTCAAGTCTTAAGTGGCATCTATCCTAAAAGCATAATGGACAGTTACTGTGGGGAACACTCGTACTCATATATATAGAGATATGTGGGGGATTGTTGGGTTTGTAGCCTTTTGTTTTGGTTTTTAGTCCCACATCGGCTAGAAAGGAATGTGTATCTCCATATATATGAGTCTTTTCTCTTTATGGAGATGCACATGTAGTGCACATGGGTGTGTGCCATGTGGGATTAATTATTAATGGTATAAAGGCTTAATCAACAATTAAGAAGCTGTAAGCTTTTTGCTCTTGGAAATTTATTTCCATGGAGCTAAGCTCCGTAGGAGCTTAGCGACTCGGACTCGGACTCGGGCTCGGGCTCGGGCTCGGGCTCGGGCTCATAAGGCGTAATGTGGCGTTTTGTTGGCGCACTTTGCACTTAGCACGTCAGCATCGTCGCTAGACGCATAGTGCGCTTAAGTTGCGCTCGTTGCGCGAGCCACTTGCGCGACCACGTTGCGCGGCCCGTTACGCGAGCCCAGTTACGTTGGCCCAGTTACGCAGTCCAGTACGCAGCCCAGTACGCCCAGTGTGCGCAGCGTTCGCAGCGTGCATAGAGTGCGCAGTGTGCGCAGCGTACGCAGTGTGCGTAGAGTGCGTAGTGTGCGTATGGCTGGCTGCATATTAGAGCGGGAACGGTTGCAGCAGTTGCTGCACGTTCAGGAGTGGTTCTGCCACTACCCTGAAGTTCAGGCAACTGCTTGGCAACCGCCCCGTGGGCTATATATGCAGGTTCTCTCCTCTCTCTGAGAGCAGTAGTAATCAGAATTCCAGGGAGAAAAACTCTAAGTGTTCTTTAACACAACAGAGTAGTGAGCGTGTTCTTTAACACAAACACTAGTACTTTTTAGTACGCGTGGGTTCTGTTACTTCAAACAGAGAGAGAAGAGTAGAGCCATTGCCAGAGGAGTTCGCCGTCTTCCGAGGAGTCAGAAGAGCAGGAGTGTTCCAAGGTTTTCCGTCAACCTTGCTGGTTCCTGGAAGCTGTTCGCAGAGGGCGAATAAAGCTTTGAGCAACGGTGATCATTTACCCCAGCATTTCCATCTCTCGCCTGTCATCCTTCTGTTGCCTTTAGCAGTTTTGTCAGTATCTTCTTTTTAGAAGGCACTACTGCCAGTTTGCTACGATCACGAAAATCTCTTTAGATTATTCGTGTATTACGATATCTTTTTAGATCTCGTAATTTATAGAATCCTTCTGGATCTCTGTTGCAAAACCTTCTTTAAGGAATTGCATTTGAAACGTTGTCTTTACAACTGTTTCAGTTTCTGTATTTTCCATCGAATAGCGTGCCCCGACGTTCCCGGAAATAACAAAGACGACGAAGACGACGTAGTTGGGTAAGTTGCAGACTCCGAAGTTGCAGCCTCCGACGTCAAAGACGACGAAGAAGACGACGAATAGGGTTCACAGTTGAAGAAGCCATGGATTCGATCAGTGGCAAACTGACGGCCGAAGAGATGAAGGCCTTGGTTGATGATATCTTATCAAAGAGATTAACCGAGGCAACCCCACGTGTGATCCATACTGATGTGGATCCGTCACCTTACAAAATGGAGAAGCTGGAGACGAAGTTGGAAGGAACGTCCAACTTCTTGAAGTGGTCGCGGCAGGCGATGCGGACACTGAAGGGACGTGGCTTGGTTGGCTATGTCACTGGCAAAGCCAAGGCGCCAGCCGATCACTCCGCAAAGGAGTTTGCTGTTTGGGAGATTGTCAACAACGTAGTGGCTGGGTGGTTGACTGCCTCATTAACCGACCAGGTGTCGGGCAATGTCGAGGCAATGGAGGTTGCTGCTGATATATGGCGGACTCTAAAAGATATGTACTCCGGCTCGGGCAACCCTATGCGGGTCTTTCAACTGCAAGATGAACTCGATATGGTGGCCCAAGACGAACGTACATCTCTGAGTACGCAGCCCTGTTGAAGAAGTACTGGTCTGATCTGGATCATTATGATCCTCTTGGGATGGAAGATGCACAAGTCGAACCAGCATTCGCAAAGTACTTTCAGACGTTCCTAGCTTATATTTCGCGACAGCGTATGATGAAATTCCTGAAGGGACTACACCCTGTGTTTGAGCAGAGACAGAATATCCTCCTATCCCAACCCACGCTTCCGACCTTGGAAGAAGCTATCGCCGTCATGACACAGGAAGAAGCTCGACTGAAGTTGATGCCTAACAAGGGCTCCTACCAGGGGGAGCAAGCCGAGGTTGAAAAGTCTGCCCTTGCTGCCTTCAAACAACCTCCATCTGTGGGTGGTGTTTGCCACAATTGTGGTGACTCCGGACATTACATCCAATTTTGTCCAAAATCCTTGCGAAATCAGTCTAATGATCGAGGACGGGGTCGTGGAGGCCGATGTGGTAGTCGAGGAGGATATGCTGGTAGAAGGGGAGGACACAAAGCAAAGCTGGCGGAGGAAGGGGGAGAGAATCAACTGGCTGAAATAACCCCGCTTGAGCGGAAGTTCCTTGAGAAGTTGCGAGACACAAAGCTGGGTTCGGCCGACAGACCTGGGGCGTCTTCTACCTCGGGGGATCACATCACTTGCTTTGCCCAAGCCAGCACCGATAATCCTGCACGTGCTCTTGCATCTGTCCATCAGCCAGGATGGATTATGGACTCTGGGGCATCTCGCCATGTCACGGGATCTCGTGGTGCGTTTCAGGACTATACTCACCTACCATTGCCGGAGAGTATTCAGACCGCTGATGGTACATCCAGCCCTGTAATGGGTAAAGGCACTGTCGCATGCACCCCTTCCATCACTCTAACCAATGTCTTACATGCTCCGTCTTTTCCTGTCAATCTTCTATCAATTAGTGCCATTATACTTGATCTTAACTGTACTGTTTCCTTTGACATTCCTACGGTGACTTTTCAGGAGAAGGGGACAGGACGACGACTTGGGACTGGCACATGGCATAAGGGGCTGTGGTATTTAGACAGGACTGGACTGGACAACGTATTGGCATCCTTGGTAGCAGACGCACAACCAGAAGCTTCCTGTCACAGTGTTGAAGCCGACTTGCTACTCCACCACCAGCGTGTCGGCCATTCCTCTTTTAAAGTTATTAGTCGAATGTATCCGTCCTTATATCAAAGGGCTAATAAAGCGAAGTTATTTTGTAATGCTTGTGAGTTAGGAAAACATACCAGAAGCTCGTATGTGAGCTCGGGGAATAGGAGTTCAGCTGCTTTTGACATGATACATTCGGACGTATGGGGTCCTTGTCCTACAACCGGAATTAACGGTTTTCGATGGTTCGTCACCTTTATTGATTGTTATACCCGCGTGACATGGGTCTACCTTATGAAGAATAAAAGTGACGTCCTTGAGGCCTTTCGGGACTTTCATCGCCGGGTGGAAACACAATATGGCGCTAAAATTAAGTGTTTTCGGTCTGACAATGGGACGGAGTATACTAATAAGAGGGTTGCTGAGTGTTTTTCCACTCATGGAATACTACATCAAACTTCATGTGCTTATACTCCGGCACAAAATGGTGTGGTTGAACGAAAGAACAGACACCTGCTGGAAGTCGCACGGACGATGATGCTGGCTATGAATGTCCCGAAACACTTGTGGGAGCAGGCTATATTGACGGCCTCTTATCTCATCAACAGAATGTCATCTCAAGTATTGGACTGGAAGACACCGTTGGAGATGTTTACTGGGGCAACTACATACACTGTTCCACCAAAAGTTTTTGGATGTGTGTGCTTTGTCCAAAATAATAGGCCAGACGTTGGCAAACTGGATCCTAGAGCAGTTAAATATGTCTTTGTCGGTTATACGGCAACTCAGAAGGGATATGCCTGTTGGAGTCCAGTCGAACGGAAGATTTTTGTAAGCAAGGATGTTACATTCAGAGATCTCGAACCATACTATGGTTCGGATGAAGGTTCAGCATTTGGTGACACACCTAACACAGATGGTGTTAGATGTGAGGGGGAGATAATAAGCCCAAATGTAGTTGTCGGATCGGTTCCGTGTCCGGTTGTAGAAAATTGGACGAAAGGGGGAGAGCACAGTGACTCAGATACAGAGAATGAAGAAGAAGATACATATGTTACGCAGGGGGAGCAGCAGACAAGGAAAAAGGAGCTCCAAGTCTACAGAAGGAGACAACAGAAGTCCAGTATTGTGCCTATGTCGTGCCCTGTGCCTACTGTACCAAGTCCCTCGTCTACTCCTGCTCCAACTCTTGAAGATGTTGCCCCCGTACTGAATCACTCGGATTCTGATGCGGATCTCTCCGACTCGGATGTTATGATCTCTCCACCACCTATTGCTCCCTTAAGGAGATCTTCTCGCATCAATGCGGGTAAGGCTCCTGCTCGTTTTGATAATTACGAACATGACATTGCCAACTTCTTGTCTTATTCTAACATTTCTTCGAATTATCGAGCCTTCATTGCATCGTTAGACTCTACTTCATTGCCCAAGTGTTGGCAGGAAGCAAAGAAAGATCCAAGGTGGAAAGCTGCAATGATGGAAGAACTTGGGACACTGGAGAAAAATAAGACATGGGAGCTGGTTCCATTACCCAAAGGGAAGAAAGCTGTGGGATACAAATGGGTGTACACAGTGAAAGAGACGCCAGAAGGAAAAGTAGAGCGGTACAAGGCGAGGTTGGTTGCAAAATGATTCACACAATCATATGGCATAGACTATGATGAGACGTTTGCCCCAGTGGCAAAAATAAGCACCGTGAGAACTCTGGTCTCCATTGCAGCGAACTATGGGTGGAAGCTATACCAGCTGGATGTGAAGAATGCCTTTCTTCATGAGGACCTGCAAGAAGAAGTATATATGGAGCTCCCGCCAGGGTGCTACGTGACGGAATCAGACGGAGGAACATCGCAAGAAAAGGTGTGTAAACTGAAGAAGTCGCTATACGGGCTCAAGCAATCTCCTCGAGCCTGGTTTGACAAATTCAGAAAGGCTGTTACAGGCATGGGATACCGTCAAACAAATGCAGATCATACGGTCTTCCTCCAGCATGCAAGAGGCCACATCACTATACTTGCTGTATATGTGGATGATATAGTGATCACAGGTGATGATGAAGTCGAGATCACTAAGCTGAAGTCAAAACTCGCGAAGATGTTTGAGGTGAAGGATTTAGGAGCGATGAGGTACTTTCTAGGTATCGAAGTGTGTGAAGGCGAACAAGGAATTGTTCTATCACAAAGAAAATACGCACTAGATCTGCTGAAGGAGACAGGGATGCTGGGATGCAAAGCAGCCGTCACTCCAATTGACCAGAAGTGTAAGTTTGGAGCAGAAGCAGGAGAGCCTGTTGATCGTGAAAGATATCAAAGACTTGTAGGGAGATTGATTTATCTGGGACACACTCGCTTTGATATCTCATTTGCGGTGAGTGTAGTGAGTCGCTACATGCATGATCCAAGAAAGGATCATATGGAAGCAGTATTTCAGATCTTGAGATATCTGAAAGGAACGTCGGGAAAGGGGATATGGTTTAAGAAGAATGGACGCATAGAAGTTGAGGGATACTGTGATGCAGACTGGACGAGCTGCATAGACGACAGAAGGTCTACCACGGGATACTGTATTTTTGTAGGAGGAAATCTGGTCTCATGGAGAAGCAAGAAACAGTCAGTGGTAGCACGATCGACAGCTGAAGCAGAATACACAGCAATGGCTCTGGGAGTGTCAGAGTTGCTGTGGGTGAAAGCGTTGCTGACAGAGTTGAAGCTGGACAAGGGAGCACCATTACGTCTTCTGAGCGATAGTCAAGCTGCAATAAGTATAGCTAACAATCCAGTTCAGCACGACAGAACGAAGCATATCGAGATTGATCGATTCTTCATCAAGGAGAAGCTAGAACAAGGGATACTGAAGATTGATCATGTCCGCTCAGAAGAACAAGTTGCAGACTGTCTGACTAAGGGTCTTAGTTCATTAAGTCTGACGAAACTATGTAACAAGATGGGGATGATCAATATCTATCGCCCATCTTGAGGGGGAGTGTTGAGAATCAATAAGGGACTTTTAGTCCCACATCGGAATATCGAGTATGTAGAGGAGCTAGACTCCCTATAAGTAGTGAAGTAGTCCATCAATAAAAATCATCCAAACATTATTTTCTACATCGACATAATCTCAAATCACATAGTATACATATATGCATAGATTGAGCAAGAGCGAAGAAAATTACCACAGCGACTGGCACGGGACTTGGACGATGAGAAGAGACGAGGCAGAGACGGAGGCGAAGAAGGCGACGGAAGCAGCGGCCGAAGGAGAAGAGAATCCATTGTTGATTCCTTTCCTTCCTTCTCCCTCTCTTTCTCAAACAAGAGAAGAAGTGATCATTGAGCTGCTCAAAGAAGCACAGAGCCAAGTAGAGTGCTGCACAGAAGGAACAAAGGCAGCAGTAAAGTTACTCGCGCAACAGTTTAAGCGAGCGGGGGCTCCTTCCACCACCAACCATTTGGGATGGTCCCCACCCCGATGACATGCGCAGTGAATCACGTGCAGTGGTTCACTTGTTACAATACAAAAGAGAGAGAAAAAGAAGAAAATAAAAATTGAAATTACGTATTCACATGGTTAGGTACAAGAATGGGCCGATTAGGACTGAGTGGGTGTTGTTGGCCTATTGTATGGAAGTGGGAAGAGAAAGAAGTTTTCTTTCTCTACGTATTTGGACGTAGAATTTAGATTTTTATGAATTTAGAAATAAATTTATAGAATTATATGTTTGGTTGGAGATGGATTTGGATATGGAAAGTATGATAAAATCCAAAACTTGAATTTAATTGGATTTTGGAGAAAAAAAATAATTATTCTTTAATAATTTCGTTAAAATATTTATTATTTAATAATTTTGTTAAAAATTAGTTAATCTTTAATAATTTCGTTAAAAATATTTATTCTTTATTAATTTCGTTAAAAATTAGTTAATTAATAAAAAAACTAACTATTTTATTACTATTATTAATTAATAAAAAATAGTATTATTAATTAAAAAAATTAGTTAATTAGTTAATTTCGTTATAATCATAATTAATAATTTATTAGTATTATTATAATATTAATTAATAATATTTTATTATTTAGTTAATAATCATAATTTACTAGTATTATTATATTATTATTATTATATTAATTAATAATTTATTAGTATTATTATAATATTAATTAATAATCATATCCTATGTTTAGTATTGTTCATTAAAAAATTAGTTCATTAGTTAATTAGTTAATTTTGTTATAATCATATTAATAATTTATTAGTATTATTATAATATTAATTAATAATTTGTTAATAATATTTTATTACAATCTTAATTAATAATATTTTAATCACAATTAGAATCATATTTTATAATAATTTAATTAATAATTTACTAATCATAATAATATTAATTTATAACTACTATTTTTAAAATATTTAATTTTTAGTTAATTAATCGTTAATTATTAATTATTAATCAATAATTATAATTTATAATTATTAATCGTTAATAAAAAATTATCTATTATTAATTATTATTCATTAATTATAATTTGTAGTTGTTATTTATTAATTTTTAATCATTAATTATTAATCTTTAATTATTAATCGTCATTTATTTAAAAATTAACTAATCATTAATTATTAATTTTATAATTAATAATAACTAATCGTCAATTATTAATTACTTATCGTTAATTACTAATCGTTAATTATTAATTTTATAAATAATAATAACTATAATTAATCATAATTAATTAATAGCTTAATTATTGATCATGACTATAATTTAATTATTAATCATAAATCCAAATCCTATGTTTGGTTGGAGTTGGATTTGGAGTTGGATTTGAATCTTGAAATCCATGATTTGGATTTAGAGGATTTCCAAATCCAAATCCAAATAGTAAAATCTGGTTACCAAACAAGCCCTAAGGAGAGTTCAGTCACACCGTCTTAATCTACAAGTAGTTGTTCGTTGGGTCAAGGAAAGGAAGCCAAACTAAATAAGTTAATACAGCGAAATCTTCGACTGTAAATTTACTACTAGTTTAGCTTATTTGATGAGAGTGAAAGTGACGGTTCATTCAAAAGTACAATATAGCGTGATTTATGTTATTTCCAAAGTAGATCTAGATGGAGAAACGATAACAAAACAGAGATCTTTTTAAAAATAAATTTGATTTCTATTTTGATATAGCAACAGTTAAAAGCATAGAACTCTCGCAAATAAATTCTCTCTGTTCTGAGTATGTAGGATTTCAGAGACTTTTTGCAAACAAGTTTGCTCTACTAATTTTCAAAGGCCACTCGGTGAAGTGGAAGAATAAAGGAAGAAAACAACTCTGTTGGGGTGATGAGAATCACCAATACTCAAAAGAAGATTCGCCCTACCGCAATCTTCTTCTAGGAACCAGCAAATTTTGAGAGAACTTCTGGAATGCTCGCTGACACCACATGTACGAACTCACCGAACTCTTCTGGACTCTGAAGTCAGCGGGCACACAACTCTCTTTGTCTCTCAATTTCGGAGTAAGTCCTAAAAATAGGCATGAAGAGAATATTTATAGAGTTGGGTGGAAACCCTAAGCCTAATCCTAGCCGCCCACTAATTGCGAAAGATAGGAGCGAATAATAGAAATATATAACTGAACTAATTCAAATTCCACAAAAGATGGATATGAATAATTGACTCAAACTTTCCATAACCGCTCAAATCATTCACTCAACCTGATAATGCGCCAACAACGTCAATGCGTACAACAGCACATCAGTCCATGTGCATGTGTATGTGCGCGCAGTCGCTCCAGCAGTGTAGGTACGCAACCCCGCATGTGCGTAATAGCGCATGCACGTAGCCGCGCAGCGACGCATGCGCGCATACGCGCATAGCCGCGCTTGTCCCCGCCCATACGACTCGCGCATAAGACGAGCGCATCAACGGCGCACAAAGAGTCATACGTCAATGCTGATGTGCTAAGTGCAAAGTGGGCCAACAAAGCACCACTTTGCATCCTTGAGCTCAAGTCCGAGTCGCTAGCTCCTAAGGAAATAATCTCATGAACATGACAAAAAGCATGAATGCTTCATTGAGGAGTTAATCATTTTTTCTACTAGAAAAACACCCCCACATTGCACCCATGTGCCCCACCACACACCATGTGCATATCTCAACACAAGCAAAGCTATATATTGAGATACTCACTTTTTGGTGTGAACAATGTGGGACTATTTTCCTACAAACAAAGCCATAATATCAACAATCTTCCACATACCTCAATATATGGATTTAGTATTCCCCACAGTGACTTCCATCATGCATTAGATAGATGTCGCTTCGATTTGAATCTTCTTTGCATGGATTAAATAACAGCATGATACAAGAATGGACTAAGTCTTAAATTCTGCACTATAACTGCAATTCTTCATACTCACAAAATGACATCAATTGTACTTCTGGTTGCACATTAAAGACCCTGTGTCCGCCTGATTTCGGTTATGTATATTGGTTGTCTGCAAACTTTTTCTCAAGACACGGTCTATATTTTATTCCATACACTCTAGGTGAGTTCTTTAAAGAGTCTTAGCATGTAGCATTTTATTTTCTTGTAGTACTACGCCGCTATGACATGGCCCAAAGCCGAGGCTATACCTCATCATGGTTTCATACCATTCTAGCATGAGCCCCAGCCTCTTTCTAGTACCAACCTACACAGCATGGCACTTTCTTGATGTGTTATGCCGTAGTGACATAGCTCGTGAAGCTGAGGCTTTACCCTTTTTAAGTACCTTTTGGTGGTGTCACACCACTATAACGTGAGGCCCAGCCTATTTGTAGTGCTACCTACCACTCTTCATTCTACAACATTAGGCTACTTGTCTATGTGCGGTGCTATGCCGCTGTGACATGGCTCGAATCCGAGGCTTTACCTTCATGAGGTACCTCTTGGTGGTGTTACCCCACTGTAGCATGGAGTACTACACTCCTTTGTAGTGTTGTGCTATCCATGCTTCCTATAAAGCAGGTCGGACATTCCAAATGTCTGATAACTCATTAAGACTTCCAAGCCATCCTCTCACTGGACTTTGTTCTATACAAAGACCAAACAGTAGACAACATTAGTTCTGGGTTCGTAACCCCTCAAAGTCTTAAAGGACTACCCATTATTTCTTATATTCTCCCAGTCAATGGTCATTCCTTGAACCTAAATTTAGTTTAAATGAATGTTATTTTTAAGTTTATAGTATTCTTTAAATTTAAAATGCTGGTATTTAATTAATTTTCTTGCTAAGATTGGCAGCAACAGAAAATTTCCAAATTATAAATATTCATATTGTACAAAAATTTATTTAAACATTTTTAGATATATTTGGTGAATTTTATTTTATTAAGAGTTATTAGTTTGTATATAAAAATTTATATATAAAAAAAGGATAAAATGGTTTTTAATTTAAACTGAGAATTATAGTGGAAATAGTTTTCTAAAAAAAGAAAAACATTCAGTTGCTACTGTTCCCTTGTGGGAATAGTAGAAATCTACATCCCAGCCCAGTTGGATGGGCCAACGCGCGACCCTCCCCATGCTCGGTTTAACCGAGCATCTCCATATAAGAACGAGTGAGAGAGATGAGAGAATCGCATCAAAACCCTAACCGCGCTCGGCCTTCGATCCCGTGCGAACCCCCAATACCCCGGTGTCGCGGCGTGCGCCGGTGCATCGCCGACGGTCGGCCAGGCCGCGTACGCACGCGGACAGCCGCGAACAGCAACTGCAGCAGCAACAACGGCAACAACCTCCACTTCGCGACTACGATACCTTCTCTACAGTTGGTCGTTTCGCGAACCGTTTTCGCAGGTGCGTAGACAACCTAATTGAGTTTGATTTTCTTTAATTAGTTTATTTTAATTCGTGATGTACGCGACAAAAAATGAGTTCCAAAATCGAGAAAAAAAACTCGATTTTTGGAAGTTAGAAACTGTTTCAACCACCCATGTTTGCGGTCGATTTGTGACCAGGATATTATGAATTTTTGAAATCTATAGACAATGTATACATGATCAAAACCCTATTTTTAGTTTTATTTCTAGATTCCTATAATATGTTTAAAACTCGTTTAAAGTTGGCAAAAAATCTGTTTTCAAAACATAGAAGAACCCCGATACGGAGTCCGTCCAGACAATCAGGACGACGTAGTCGTGAACTGAAAGCATCGAAAGGTGCGTATCAACTTCATGGACGTGTGAGATTTGACAGAATTTAAATTGATTGCGTGTGCGCGACGAATTTGATGTGTATCCATCGAAATTTATCGTATCGGCCTCTTTGCAAATTCTCTAATTACTTTATGCACGTTCGTCAAATCGAGACGAAACTTGCTCCAGCAGGACCGAATTATTTTTTTAGGTCCTGTGTGCCAATTTTGGTTTGATTCTGAGAAGGTCGACCGGAATGCTATTTTGGCGGGCCCGCGACCCGCTCCAACGGGCGAAATTGTACACGACCCACCGGAATCCAACTTTGGACACACGGTTGGGTTCGTCTACTCAAACCATACCCACAGACATGTAGTTTGATGACTTTAGAGACCATAGACATTGGCACGCATTTCGGTGCAAAACGGGTCTAACGGTGGCCATCGTTTTGACCCAGAATTATGATTTTGCCCCTATTCCAGAATTGGACGTTTGGACAGACATTTCCTAGATATATCTTTTACACCGAGAATGTTCTTGATGTTTGTTTCAGCATCCGGAGCCGTTCGTAGATTTTGAGATTTCTTGCTAACGTGATTGATTGCTTGGAGTTGTTATTCCCGTACTTCTAGGCAAGATACCTTACCACCTTACTCTGTGATTTAATTATTCTTATTTTCAGTTATTTATATTTAGCATTACTTACCTGTTGTTAGTATTATATCACTGTGCGTCCAAGTCATACTTGGGTGCAAGCGACTCTATCGGTCGTTTTTATTACTTTTGTTTATTTATCTTGCATAGACTTAGCCTAGTGACCACCCATTGATGATGAGGTATTGGTATATCTCATACGGCCTTGACACCTATTTTATCACATGTTGTGAGTCACATGTAGGATACGTACTCGCGTAGTCGGTCGGCCACTGATACGTATGAGGCGTACGACGGTTAGGAGTAACTGCCAATAGAATTGCATGCTAGTAGACTTGGCAGTTACTAGAGGTTCCTAGGAGTCATGGATATGACCCTACTAGGCATTGGGTGGGGAGAACAGTTCCTTAACGTATGGACCACGTATGCACTTTCTTATTCCTGATCCTGCTGGCCTCTGACATTCGATGAATGTTATGCTTTGAGGTCCCTGGTATCCTGGTGGGACCATACCTGAGTTTTCTGTACCTGTAGCCAGAGTGCCCATACGTCGAAGGTTTATTCTTAATTGCATTATTACTGTAGAACTAGTAGGCACCCTATTGCATGCATCCCCTTTTACTCTCTATTATATATCATAGTTTATATGGCATGGTGTTTTCTTGTATCTTGTTACGTCCCTCTGAGGACCTGGTTATCTCTCCAGGTGTGTGCTTTTCATGATGCTTCGCAGGTGCTCTAGCCCAGATCGTGGTCTTTCCTTTCCTTCGAAGATGATTGCTCCGGGTTCATCTTGCCATCTTTATCAATCAATTTCTTGTATATTTTTCTCATTTAAATTAGTTGGTAGTAGATTTGTCTCCGCCCAACTACTTGTACAAATGATAAATTCATAGTAATTATATTATTATTCTTTATTTCTGTGGATGAGATTTAGTTATCATGGTTTACTGTATTTTACAGCTTATGTAGTATACGAGGATTCCATATATTGGAGTATCTTCGTATATGTGCAGCTGGCATGCCTACGTACTTGGTCTTAAGTATTTTGGGACTGGGGCATTACATCTTTTTTTTGTCTTCGACCAGCTGGCTCTTGAGACCTTTGGTGAACGGATCTGCATTCTCCTAGCTTTGAACATCAACTACGGCAATGACTCCTCTTTTGATAAGATCATTTACTGCCCTCTGCCTCAATCGCACAGTCCTCTTCTTGTAATTGAAGAGGTCATTTGATGCCACCGCTGCAGTCGCATGGTTGTTGCAGTATATTGGTACTGCTAGAATCTGTACACCAACCAATGAAAGATCATACATGAGCTTTCCGAAGCCATTCTGCTTCATCCGTTGCAGCCTCCATGTAGAAGCATAAAAAAATACAAGAAGGGGTGCATATATTATATGCGCCTAAAAATAAAAGTTTCAAATATTGAAGTGTTTCCTAAAGATTATGAGTTTTGAAGACTTGGTATTGGTCAAAGAGATGCATGGCTTCAAGAAGGGCCAGAAAGACACATAGATCATTCTGACGCATGACTTTATCTTATGTAAAGAGATGATGAACCTTGGGCAATATGAAATTCACAGATTATGAGGAGGATGTTAGTGCTTACGTCATCATCATTATTACGTCTACAGCTGTAAAGTGTCATGCAGCTACTTCAAAGATGTTGAAGAGATATGATCTACAGTAAGTAGTTTAATACTATGCATCTAAAAATTATTTGATGCATAGTTAATCCATAGTAAAGAAATCGTGTGCTGACATGGCAGTATTTCGTGCAATATGTCTCAAAATACGTGGCGAGCTATACATGATTCTCGTACACGTTCACTCTTTACTAACCCCTAAGGCCTATGCGCCTATTCATTTTCATGCGTCTATGAGGCAGAAGATAGTGTATTTTCTGCACATACGCGCATAGCTGTTCCAGTAAAGAAAAGATATAAATAGAGGACAGTGTCTTCCACGCACTAGTACATGCATAGAGAGGCTACGTATGCTACATCTTTGCTAAGCACTTCCAGAAAGAGAGCTTTCAGTGATAGAGTTCCTCCTTGCTGTCAAGAGTTCATCAACAGACAAGCTTCATCCATTTTTACATCAGATCGTCCACGGAGTAAAGAATTCAAAATAGACTTAATCTCCATCGCCCCAATTTCTATATTTTATTATACTCGGAATTCTTGTTAAAGATTCTTGTTGTACTCTTTTCTTTACAATAATACAAAGGTTTCAATCTTTCTAAACTTTCTGTGTTGAAACAAAAATGACGACTCTGTTGGGGACGACTTTCTTCACCAATGAGAAAGTGGTGGCACAATCTGATGTAACAAAGCTTGGTTCGGTTGAAAAGATGTTGGTCTACAATTTGACTAACAAGCATATGAAGTGATACTGTCGGACAAAGACTGCTCTGGCCGCCAAGGGACAGAAATCCAAGCGTGCTCGTAAAGTTTGGGTTCTAAAGTCTTTATCTGCTCTTCCTAATGCCGCTGATAGCAATGGGAAGGCTCTAGCTAATGTTGGCCAAAACAACATCTTGGAGGCGCTTGGCTTAGTATCAGCTACGACAGTTGCCAAAGAAGTTTCTGCTGTTGAGATGCATAAAATTAAACACGCCCAAAGTTGCTGTAATAAAACTCAATTCTGACTTCAAATTTACGTGCGTCACGACGAGATAACGTACAAAATGCAAAAATAGCTCGTGTCGTACCTCGGGGAGGAGGGTGGTATGCTAGGGGTGTTTGCCAGGGTCGTCGGGCTCGTACAACAGGGTAGCGACGACCGTCGTGCCACTGCAACGGGTGTTAGGACCGCCATTGCTGCTTGTGTCGTGTTGTACATGTGTGCGTATATGTGTTGTGTGGCTGCGTGCGCGCATGTGTGGTGGAGGACCGATAGCCGTGCGGTAGTGTGTGCGTCTGCCATCGCCGGCCGGGGTGGCAGTGGTGGCCGCCATTACTGATGTTGTACAACTGCAGCAGCTGCTGCTTTTTGTGTTGTGCCGTATTGCTTTGGCCAGCCGTGGCCTGCACGACCGGGCATGCGGTTGTCCAAGTGGCCGGGCGCTCAACCAGGAGAGGACGTTGGCAGCAGATGTGGTGGTGTAGGGGAAAGAGGTTTTCTGGAAGGGTTTTCTCGATTATGGTTTCTCATATCATATATATTGATAGGTATGTGATAGGGAGATGATAGAATTAAAGTGAGGATATATATATATATATATATATATATATATATATATATATATATATATATATATATAGGGTCTTAGCTGACTACTTAAATGGCTATATAGGATTCTAATACTAGTTCAGCGTAGGATCATTAGATTATTAGCTCTAGATAGTAAGCGACATTTAGGATCTACTTCCTAAATCTTTTGATTTAAATGATGTGTAGTTATCTAATAATATATATATATATATATATATATATATATATATATATATATATATATATATATATATATATATATATATATATATATATATATATATATATATATATATATATATATATATATGGATGGTAAATATATACAATCCGTAAATAAATGTTAAAATATTGATCTTATCCAATATATATTATATATACAATTCATTTATATCTTCCATATAAAATGAACCCCTATACTATAGTGCACATATTTCAAGATATTCATAAATATAAATAAAATATATTTACTGAAAGTAAAAAAATATAACATTTTAGGGAAGTATTTATATCTACCTAAATTTAAACTCAAAATAAAACATAGTAAACTTAAGGGGGGTTTACAGGCACTTCCTGCATATTGGGTAGGATTCGACTGAGACTAATAGCCTAAAAAGAGATTCAAAGTTATACCTAGCGAGGTTTGAATTGGTTTTCAAAAAATGGAAACAAAATATTTGGTTGTATTTAAACCTATTTGGCTATACAAAATCTCATAAAATAAAGTCAAAATAATTATGCTAAGGCATAGCAACCTAACATGGCTCTACCAAGTAGGGTTGGCTAGGTTACGGTCCAAACATATTTTCTAGTCAAATCGAACCCGAGAAGTCAACCAATGAGTCTCCTATGTCTTTCAAGAATAAATAGCACATGAGATTCGAATGAATGGTACACCTTAGATGTCACGACCCGCACCCGCTTTTCGGACGCGAGAGCGTGAGCAAGCCAGCTACGTATCGAGAGGACTCCAGCCCAACTCGAATACGTAAACGCTGTCAAAGCTATGGTATACTGCCAAATCATGGCAAGGCTAATCTATATCTCAATCCACAATAAATATACGAAACATGAATAAACACTATGGGTCGTGGTCTGCAGCCCACTAGCATATATGTCCAATAAGACTCTAAAGAAAATAACAAGAGTCTAAAACTGAATCAGGAAACAGGATATCTCATGATAAGGTATAAAAGTACGAGCGGGTAATAAACGTAATAACGATACCTGAATTCCGCAAGCGTATCATCACTTCTGCCATCCAGAACTACTAGCTAACTCCATGCAATCGCTAAACCTAAAGAGATCATCAGGTCCTCAGAGGAAATAACAAGATACATAATATACATGCCTATCTAACAGTCTTATCATGTGCAAGGAAATAAATAAGAAAAACAGAAACACGACAAATGACCACGAACACGAACACGAACACTAGAACAACTACGTATAAATAAACTGCCGGGTAAACAATGAACACGAGATCAATGGAAGAACCAAACCCTCGCCCCGAGTGGACTCGCAGGTTTGAACTAATCACTAACCCTTGTCCCGAGTGTGGACTCTCTGGTTAGTTCACGGCAAGGCACCCTCGTCCCGAGTGTGGACTCTCTGGTGCAAGTATAACATCCTCGTCCCGAGTGTGGAGTCTCTGATGTAAACACCCTCGTCCCGAGTGGACTCTCTGGTGCAAGTCAAGTCAACACCCTCGTCCCGAGTGTGGACTCTCTGGGGCAAATAATCGACATCCTCGTCCCGAGTGTGGACTCACAGATGTAAACAGATTAAGGCAAACACTCTCGTCCCGAGTGGACTCTCTTGTGCCAAGGAAACAATATCAAGGATTTAGCAGTTCAATTACACGTACTCGTTCTATGATACGACTCAAGCAAGGTACTGACAAGAAACTCAAAGTGTGAACCACAAGACCAAACATGAACACGGCTATATGCAATGAAAATAACTCAAAGAATATAATACGAAAAGCACATGTCCATAAACAATCAAAACTGGAAAATACAATGCATATAAATAAAACTGTAGAGGAAGGCAAGGTATACTTGCCTGTGGTCCTTGCACAAACCGTAGTCATAAGTCGAGGATGGGGGATGTCGATCTAGGAGCTGTCAACCTATAACACATATCGTACCATGAACCGTGCACGAAAACTATAAATTAATTCTAATGTTCTAGTTCTAAATTCATGGAATAGTGGCTAGTTGGGTTACTAATTTAATAATAATTAATTCTGAAATAATTTGCTTAAAAACCTAATTTAACCTAATAATAATCTGAATATAATCTAAACATGCAAGTTTGGCCATCAAAAGTCATGTTTCCAATTTTGGAAACAATGGCACGCAAATCGAGGCATGCCATTGACTATCTAGTAAAATGCTGTGAACTCTAGATTTTGAAAGTGCACCTTGGTAGATTTCAACGTCACGAGTGCGATGGAATCAACCGTGCCACAAAATCACGCTTTGGTCAAAAGATATTGTCGTTATGGCTAATCGTGAC
Organism: Iris pallida; assembly: GCA_029216955.1. Taxonomy (NCBI): domain Eukaryota; kingdom Viridiplantae; phylum Streptophyta; class Magnoliopsida; order Asparagales; family Iridaceae; genus Iris; species Iris pallida. Next base: position 3,652,490 of record JANAVB010029619.1, read on the forward strand.
CAAAATAGTGATCAACCGATCAATTCTGAATTCAACAGAATAACTAAAATAATAGATGAACGAAATAATTTATGGAAAAAATATATGTCGTAGAGCTCTGTGTTACCTTTCCGAAACTTTAAACGGTTCATGATTTCGATTTCTGATTCTTCCGAAATCTCGAAAACACCGAAACGTGTCAAGTTTCGAACAACCGACACTCTACGAATTTTTTAAAAATTTAGAAATAATATCTACAAAAATAAATTACATATTCAGAAAGCTTACCTCGATACAAATAAAAAAAATGGTGCATGGAAAGCACGTCGGAGTTGGAGGGAATCACTTCGGGAAGTCGAGATCTCTACTAGAACTCTCTCTCAAAAGGGCAGCTGAAATTTTTATTAGGGTTTCGAACACAATAGTATATATAGGAGAGAGAGAGAGAGAGAGAGAGAGAGAGAGAGAGGCGGTTCAGCCTGGGCGCCGAAAGGTGGGCCTCCCGGGTAAATTTTTGGGTAATTAATTATTTTAATTCAGAAAATCATTTAAAAATTATTTTAAGTCTAAATAAATCAAAATAAATTGCAGAAAAATCAAGAAAAATTCTAGAAAATTCTAGAAAATATTTTTAAGTGTTTAGAATCTAAATAAAATATTTTAGCATAAAATATCATCATGTGACCTCACAGTAAATTCTCAAAGCCTATAAAATATAATTTCTATAGGTTTTAATTATATAAAAATTTCTAAAAATTCTAAAAAAATCCAAAAAAAATTCTAAAATATTCTAGAAAATATTTCTAAACTCCTAGAACCTAAATAAAAATAAATTGTCTCAAAATAGTCCCAAATGACCTTATAGTAATTCATGAAAGTCAATAAAATAAATATATCTTTAATAAATAAATATCTAAAAATGTCTAAAAATCATAGGAAAATATAATATAGCTATAGCATGCTTATAAACCCTATCTAGAGATCATGTGACAACAAGATGGTCATAAATCACCTCTGGGCTTAGTCACAACTCCTATGATCATAGAAAAACTAAATGTAAACTAATCAAAAAAATAAAAAATATATCACAAAATTTTGGAAAGAGAAGTTACAAATCTACCCACCTTAAAAATAATTTTGTCCTCGAAATTCTAATTCATAACTATTCCTTAAAAATTAAAGTCTACTATTACCTTAATCTCCTCAAATTTAATTTGTCAAAAATATTTTATGATCTTCTCTATTCATTTTATAATTTCGAATACTTGAGGACTTCTACCCACCTTTGGTCATACTACTCCTCAAACACGGTCACTAAAATCTTATAACCTTCTAACTAGTTGCTAACAATTCTACCAACAGATATCTAGGGCGTATGGCATCTATAATCCCTCATATCTATAAACAACCAAATATTCAATAGTCAAGCAATATTATACAATAACTTAGGAATCTATGATGAATTCTAGACAGCACGATCATTCGTCACCCTGAAATAGGAAAGAACGAGAATCAATGGTACGGGAGGGCAAGGGAGAATAATCGAGAACGAATACGAGGTTTCAAAGGCGGTAGAGAAATTTCTAAAAGAATTTTCAAGGCAGAGTGGATTGAGATTTCTAAGGTTTAGTCATATTCGCAGGCTTGTATCATAAGTACAATTACGTAACCGATACGATATGCTCTGACCTGCATGGGCCACCAAAAAAATTTGTCACGACCCGCACCCACTTTTTGGACGCGAGAGCGTGAGCAAGCCAGCTACGTGTCGAGCGGACTCCAGCCCAACTCGAATCAGTAAACGCTGTCAAGGCTATGGTATACTGCCAAATCATGACAAGGCTAATCTATATCTCAATCCACAATAAATATACGAAACATGAATGAACACTATGGGTCATGGTCTGCAGCCCACTAGCATATATGTCCAATAAAACTCTAAAGAAAATAACAAGAGTCTAAAACTGAATCAGGAAACAAGATATCTCATGATAAGGTATGAAAACACGAGTGGGTAATAAACGTAATAACGATACCTGAATCCCGCAAGCGTATCATAACTTCTGCCATCCAGAACTACTAGCTAACTCCATGCAATCGCTAAACCTGAAGAGATCATCAGGTCCTCAGAGGACATAACAAGTTACATAATATACATGCCTATCTAACAGTTTTATCATACGTAAGGAAATAAATAAGAAAAACAGGAACACGACAAATGACCACGAACACGAACACGAACATGAATACTAGAACAACTACGTATAAATGAACTCTCGGGTAAACAATGAACACGAGATCAATAGAAGAACCAAACCCTCGCCCCGAGTGGACTCGCAGGTTTGAACTAATCACTAACCCTCGTCCCGAGCGTGGACTCTGGTTAGTTCACGACAAGGTACCCTCGTCCCGAGTGTGGACTCTCTGGTGCAAGTATAACATCCTTGTCCCGAGTGTGAACTCTCTGATGTAAACACCCTCGTCCCGAGTGGACTCTCTGGTGCAAGTCAAGTCAACACCCTCATCCCGAGTGTGGACTCTCTGGGGCAAATAATCGACATCCTCGTCCCGAGTGTGGACTCACGGATGTAAACAGATCAAGGCAAACACCCTAGTCCCGAGTGGACTCTTTGGTGCCAAGGAAACAATATCAAGGATTTAGCAGTTCAATTACACGTACTCGTTCTATGACACGACTCAAGCAAGGTACTGACGAGAAACTCCAAGTGTGAACCACAAGACCAAACATGAACACGGCTATATGCAATAAAAACAACTCAAAGAATATAATACGAAAAGCACATGTCCATAAACAATCAAAACTGAAAAATACAATGCATGTAAATAAAACTGTAGAGGAAGGCAAGGTATACTTGCCTGTGGTCCTTGCACAAACCGTAGTCATAAGTCGAGGATGAGGGGATGCCGATCTAGGAGGTATCAACCTATAACACATATCGCACCCACTACACCAAAAAGGTCCTTTTGGAACGCTAAAACTCCATTCCAAATAATTTTAGGCACATCAATATTCCGTGCCTATTTATGGGCTGCCAGATTTGTTGGAACGGAATAAAGGCGTTCCAGTAAACATTTATTGGAACGCTTTTATGGTGTTCCAATATTGGAACACCGATAAAGCGTTCCAAAAAAGAGTTCCAACAAAATATTCCAAATTACTTTTTCTCCACTTATTGGAACGGCTAAAAAGAGTTCCAATGTTGGAACATTAGAAACGTGTTCCTAAGAAAAGTATCCCAGAATACTTTTTGCTCCAAATTTTGGAACACCTAAAAAGTGTTCCAGTTTTCAATATATATATATATATATATATATATATATATATTATATATATATATATATATATATATATATATATATATTAAAAAAAATATATATTAATTATATATATATATAAAATATATATATATATATATATATATATAATATATATATATATATATATATATATATATATATATATATATATATATATATGACTGTAAAAAAAAAAAATATATATATATATATATATATGACTGTCCACATCACTTGAAATTGCACACGTGTAGCTTGAAATAATAGATAGCTAACATAAGTACTATGACTTCAAAACCTGTAGCGTTCCAAGGAATTTTATAAAAAAAAGAATAATAACTGACACAATCTTGTGAATTTATAAATGTAGAGCTCACAAAAATATAAAATGAAGGTAAATGAACTTCCATAGTACAAGTGCGTAGAGAATAGATAATGTTAAAGCTACATACACAAAGTAGCCAAATGTCTTACATAAATATTTTAAGTATAATATAAGTTGTCTACCACACCAAAAAATAATTTGAATATATTTGCCATGCACACTCCAATTAACGTTATAAATCCAACAAAAGTAGTTAAATTGAACATTATAATAAATAAATATGCCAGCAATTGATCTTGTTGTATCTTCTAATGGGACGACATGAGGATTATTGGAGCTTTGGAAATCCGAAATGAGTCTGACTGTTGTCTCTAGATCAACCAACTACATCGACCTTTATATCCATAGTTAGAACCCAGCGACTAATTGCACCTTTTTCGCATATATGGCCCACCCAATGTCAGCAACAGAAACACCTTCTGGCATAAAATACATGTGTTATCGTCATCTCTACACCAACCATGGCTATGTCTTGCAGATTGCAACTCAATCCTGAGAGCAGAGGAAAAGCAAGAAGATAATTCCTTCAACGATCAAATTCATAAATTTTTTATAGAATGGTTCAACTACTCTGGAGCTATTGACCTGGGACATGTTGGTCCTGGCTTCACATGGTCAAACAAGTAAAGCCATAAATTATTCAACGTTCAACATATTGACTACAAAATAATAAAGAAAACAAATTACCCAACAAATCTCCACCCATAATAAGTGAGAGATAGCCAAAAGACGGTGACAGTCAATGACACTTTGCCCTTTTCCTTCGTTCTTCTAGTGATAGTGTCTCATGATACTAGTAGATCAGGAATTAACCTAGTCTAAGATAACAAACAGACTTGCAATAAAGAATTAAAAATTTTCGTATTTTATATACTGACAAAGAAGGGGTGTCTTTGTGAGCACATGCTAGTATATGTGGACATGGGAAAGCATATGCATTCGTGTGTGTAGCAGGAAGAGAGAGAGAGAGAGAGAGAGAGAGAGAGAGAGAGAGAGATGAAGTCTTAACCTTAATGTTGTCTACTGTTAATTCATCATCAAACTTAAATTTTCTTGCATCTTCTATTCATGAGAATCCCAAAACCTGTGCAGAAAGTTCAATTAGTCAATACATAAACTCTAGGTTAGCAGTAATTTGCATCTTAACAAGAGTTCAAACGCATGCCAAATATGCCTACTACACAATATTTACATTTAGAGCATTTCCAGAAGGCAAACTTAACATATAGTGGAGAAGAGGGAACTTACAAATGGACTATTACCAGTTAGTCCAAAGTACTCCAACATTGGTCTACCAATCTCCTTATTATCTATGTTAATATAGACAAAAATGAGCTGCTGCAAATAAGAAGAGATTGCTTTAGATATTTAACAACAATAAGACAATTAGGCGAAGCATGGAACTTAGTTCCTCAATTTTTACTATGGAATACAATTACAGCCGTACTAAGCAGGCATTTTTAGCACTCAAGTATACAGGGAAAAAATAATCACAAAAATTGATCATTACAAATGTACATTGCATGAATCTTACAATTCAGGGTTTTCTATAGAAGTTCCTTAAACCTACCCTAGTATCCCAAATATTACTTGATTAGAAGTCTGTTGACACAAAGTCACAGTCAACCAAATATTGACTACATTGACTAAATAATATCTGTATAAATTCAATACGACACACGACGTCTGCATTCAGTTCAGGACAGACAAAAGCTCAGTTTCCGACTCTCAGTGTATTTTCGAGTCTGTACTTTTATATTTTATTGAGTCTAGAAGTATGTACTCTGAGTTATGCTGAGCTCTTGGAACTTAGTCTATAAGCCTACCCAAAATCCCAAGCTCCACCAAAACAAAAAATGCCCACAAGTCCCACTTAGAACCACTCTGTGCTCTGGAGACAGAGTTCGGGCCGAACTCTGCCTCCACACAGAGTTCGGGCCGAACTCTGTCCCCTAGAAATCAGGAACCCTAATTTTAGGGTTAGCTGGTTGCTAGCTGTCCAACGGCCAAATTTTTGAATTTTCCTACCCGAATTCTGGCCGAATTCTGCCTCTAAAAACACTATAAATAGGGCATGAATTCTCTCTTTTTTACTCACTCAATCTTCTCTTCTCTTCTCTCCTACAAGCTCAATAAGCCATACCCTTCCTATCTACTAGCCACAAGCCTCCTAAGTCTCGAGTGCTCAGCATCTCTCAGTTAGGATTCTTGTGCAAGAGTGAAGAAGTCGCTTGGACAATTCCAAGCAATCGCCACTGCGATTCTCTGTAAGAAGTTGACGTGCTCTTCTGAAGTAAAGGCACGGGTTGTAAGCTACTATTTCACAAATAGTAGATTTAATCCTGAGCTAGAGTTCTCAGGCCTGGACTAGTCCTCCACGAGGGAAACCAGGTTAAAATCGTTGTGTTTGCCTATGCTCTTCTGCTCTTCATTTATTTTCCGCACTTTACTCTGATTTTTTTATTGTTGGTGAAAGAGTTATTTTTAATTGGCTATTTTTCTATATAAACTCTATTCACCCCCCTCTAGAGTTGCCAAACTGTTCTTCAATTGGTATCAGAGCTCTGTTCTCTTTATAAGGACTAACATCCTAAGAGCTGATCCATGGCAACCACACAATCCTTGATTTCCAATCATGGTGAAGGTCAGTCCACTCATAGGCCTCCCCTATTTGATGGGACTAACTACATATATTGGAAAACAAGGATGAGCTTCTATCTTAAGTCTCTAGACTTTGACCTGTGGACTGTCGTCACTGACGGTTACAAAAAGCCCGCCAGAATAGTTGTCGATGGTGACCTCATTGAGAAACCACACGACAAATATTCTGTCGAGGAGAAGAAACAGGCAAGTCTAGATGCTAGGGCTATTAATGCTTTATTCTGTGCCATAGACAGGAATGAGTTCAACAGGGTCTCTACATGCACCACTGCTCATGAAGTATGGAGACTTCTAGAAGTGACGCATGAAGGAACCACACAGGTCAAGGAATCCAAAATAAGCCGTCTCACTCAAGAATACGAAGCTTTCAAGATGAAGCCAAGTGAGACGATCACTCAAATGTTCACAAGATTCCTCGACATCATCAATCCTCTATCCTCGCTTGGAAAGCAGTACTCAAACCACGAGAAGATTCGTAAGCTACTCAGAGGGCTACCAAAGATTTGGAACCCTAAGGTGACAGCCATCATAGAAGGAAACGATCTCACAACAATGTCAATGGAGACCTTGATGGGTAAGCTTATGACTCACGAGCTTGACCTCAAGGACTTCGAAGAGCCTGCTCCGAAGACCAGGGAGATCGCACTCAAAGCTCATCAACGAAGAGCTAATCATGATGAGACCGAAGAAGATAATTCGGATGATGAAGACCAAGCTCTCATGGTTCGCAACTTCAAGAAATTCCTTCGCTTCAATCGAAGGAAGAAGGAATCTCAAAAAGACGATGAAGAAGAACCAACTTGTTACGGTTGCAAGAAAACTGGACATGTCCGAAAAGACTGCCCATTCCTGAAGAAGAGCAACCGCTATGAGAAGCCATACAAAAAGAACTCATCAAAGAAATATGCCAACACAGGCATCTGGCATGAAAATGAAGCAAGTGACTCTGAGGAAGAAAAGGACTCTCCTCAAGATACAGCAAATGTGTGCCTGATGGCAACTTCTAACAAGGTATCTAACGAAACTCTGGATGACTTCTCTTTTGATGAACTTGGCGATGCTTTCACTGATTTACTCGATGATCATAAAAAGGTCATCGGTAAATATAAACATGCCAAGGACAAAATCAAAAGTCTAGAAGATGAGATACAAAGAATTTCTTTACTTCTTGATAATATTAGAAACACATCACCCACCAATGACACTGATGAAGTATCCAAGCTTAAATTAAGCTTACATGATGCTGAAGCACGTATTGAGCAACAAACTCAAGAAATTACTACTCTCAACACGTTGCTTGCTGAAGAAAAGAGTAGACACAAGATTTCCATGACTAAGATTTATGGCTTAAATATTAAGGTTGATGAACTGCAAGCTGTTTCTAAAAGATTAGAAACCAAATTGGGTAAACAGGTTGTTCAACCTCAAACCCAATCACATGGGCACAATACCACTCATGCTAGTCAATCACGTCATTGTCATACAGCACATAACCATGCATTTATATACACAAACTTTCACAAACCACGTGCACGTAAGAACAATTCTCACTCAGTACACACTCATCATGCACAAAGACACAATCAACATCACTCCACACATAAAAATCATCATGCCATGCCATATAGACAAAATCATCATGCAATGCCATATAGACAAGGTTCTCATATACCATATAGACAAAATCATCATGACATGCCATCTAGACAATATCAGCAAGTCACACATCATAGACAATACCATCATAGACACCATCACCATGCCACTTATTCCATGCATAATCATCCTCACCATGCTAACTCTTCACATCATATCCATCATCCTGTTGCTTATAGATATTATTCTCATGCTCCTAGTATAAATAAGAATGCTATCTGTACTTATTGTGGATTACATGGATACATCTCACCACAGTGCAGAGTTAGAAGACTTGTAGATAAAATGATATATGCTTGGTTCCCAAAGACTAACTTTTCAGGACCCCCAAGAACTCGGGTACCAAAGGTCACATCTACTCTTGATGTAGGTGGACCTTCCCTTCTCAACTGAAAGTAAGTGGATTCTCGATAGTGGATGCTCGCGACATATGACGGGAGACGCAAATCTTTTTGCATCACTATCGATGAAGAGAGAAGGATACGTATCCTTCGGTAACAATCTCAAAGGGCACATTATAGGTAATGGTATCATTGGTCATCCTCCTTCTCCTGTAATAAAGGATGTCTGCTTAGTGACCGAGTTAAAGCATAACCTGCTCAGCATTAGTCATCTTGCTGATCATGGATATGATATTAACTTTGGACAAAATAGTTGCTACATCTATGATAGGTCAACAGGAGACATTGCTTTTGAAGGGAAAAGAGAGGACAACATCTACATTTTCTATCTTTCTATAAATACTAACAATGCAGGTAGATGTCTATATGCCCACAAAGACGAACGACTACTTTGGTACCAGCGTCTTGGTCATGCCAACATGGATGCTATATCCAGGCTTTCCACCAAGAAGCTAGTGAGAGGATTGCCTGACATCACGTTCAAAAAGGACACGGTATGTGCCGAATGTGAACTAAACAAGGCAACTAAATCCTCATTTCATTCTATCAACTCTGTAAGTACTACTAGACCCTTGCAACTACTTCATATGGATTTATTTGGTCCTAGTAGAATAGCTAGCCTTGGAGGCAAACTTTATGCATTTGTTATTGTTGATGATTTTTCGAGATTTACTTGGGTTTTCTTTCTCGCTAATAAGAGCGATGCTATTTCTGCTTTCAAAATTTTTGTAAAGAAAGTTCAAAACGAAAAAGGCTACATGATTACTCGAATCCGAAGTGATCATGGAGGCGAATTCGTAAATTATGATTTTGAAAGTTTTTGTAATACAAATGGCTTTGATCATGAATTTTCTTGTCCTAGAACTCCTCAACAAAATGGTGTTGTGGAGCGGAAGAATAGAACTCTCGGTGATATGGCCAGAGTCATGTTGAATAAATTTTCACTTCCGAAATATTTTTGGGCAGAAGCTGTTAGTACAGCATGCCACATTTTGAATAGGGTGCTGATTCGTCCCATTACGAAGAAAATACCCTATGAGCTTTGGTTTGGAAGAACCCCCAATGTTTCTTATTTTAAAGTTTTTGGCTGTAGATGTTTTATCCTTAACACCAAAGACAACTTAGACAAATTTGATGCCAAAGCTGACGATGGTATCTTTCTTGGTTATGCCGCCAAGAGTAAGGGATATAGAGTTTTTAATAAACGCTCACTTATTGTGGAAGAGTCAACAAATGTGACTTTTGATGAAGACAACAGTGCAGCAAGTACTCTTGATGATGACGTTGAGCCATCAACTTCTACTCTAATGAATACTTCAACCGAAACTAATTCTCTGGAGGGTTTGCCTAAGAAATTCTCTTTCAAACCTTCTCATCCAGAAAATTTAGTTATAGGAGAAGTTTCACGTGGAGTAACTACTAGATCATCACTAAGAGACTCCGTTGCTAGTACTGCCTTCATTTCACAAGTAGAGCCTAAAAACATTTCTGAAGCTTTTAATGATGAATTTTGGATTTCTGCTATGCAAGAAGAACTCAACCAATTTGAGAGGAGCCAAGTATGGGAACTAGTTCCTAGACCGGCTAATCACTCAATAATTGGTACCAAATGGGTGTTTAGAAACAAAGTAAATGAAGATGGTTCAGTCACTCATAACAAAGCCCGTCTAGTAGCTCAAGGATACAATCAAGAGGAAGGTATCGACTACGATGAGACATATGCTCCTGTTGCTAGACTAGAATCCATTCGGATGCTTTGTGCTTTTGCTAATCTTCAGAACTTTAAATTATTTCAAATGGATGTTAAAAGTGCTTTCTTGAATGGCTTTATTAAGGAGGAAGTTTATGTCAAACAACCCCCTGGCTTTGAAAATTACAAATTTCCCGACCACGTGTTCAAGCTGAAGAAAGCGCTTTATGGCCTTAAACAAGCCCCCAGAGCTTGGTATGAAAGGCTAAGCAGTTTCTTGCTTGAGAAAGGTTTTTCAAAAGGGAAAATTGACACTACACTATTTATCAAATCTTTCAAAGACACCATTCTATTAATTCAGATTTATGTTGATGATATTATTTTTGGGTCTACTGATGAAACTCTTTGTCAAGAATTTGCCAAGTGTATGCAGACGGAATTTGAGATGAGCTTGATGGGAGAGCTCAACTATTTTCTTGGACTGCAAGTAAAACAACTGGCTAATGGAACTTTCATCTGCCAATCAAAGTACACCAAGGACATGCTGAAGAAGTTCGATCTTGACAACATCAAACCAATCAGCACGCCAATGGCTACTTCAACCAAACTCGAACCAGATGAGAGTGGCAAACCTGTTGATCAACGTAAGTATCGAGGTATGATAGGCAGCTTACTTTATTTAACTGCTAGTCGTCCCGATATCATGTTCAGTGTTTGCCTATGTGCTAGATATCAAGCTAATCCTAAGGAATCACACATGACCGCGGTTAAGCGTATCTTTAGATACCTTAAGGGTACGGTTACAGTGGGCCTATGGTATCCCAAGTCAACATCATTTGATCTTATTGGTTACTCCGATGCTAATTCGCTGGATGCAAGGTCGACCGTAAAAGTACGAGCGGTACATGTCATTTATTAGGAAAAGCTTTAGTCTCCTGGTTTAGCAAGAAGCAGAACTCTGTTGCACTATCCACAACAGAAGCTGAATACATAGCAGCTGGGCGTTGTTGTGCACAAATTCTGTGGATGAAGCAAACCCTTGAAGACTATAAGTTATCTTTCATGCATATTCCTATATTCTGTGACAATACTAGTGCAATCAATTTGACTAAGAACCCTGTCTGCCACTCACGCACAAAACACATTGAAATCAGACACCACTTTTTGCGTGATCATCAGCAAAATGGCACGATTAACTTAGAATTTATTGACACTGATCATTAGCTGGCAGATTTCTTTACTAAGCCACTATCCGAAGAGCGCTTCAATTTTCTTTGTCGTGAACTTGAAATTTTAGATGAAGCAGTTATAAATTGAAACTCACCTGCGTAAATATCGAGTATATTGTGATTCTTTTACGAAGAATTTGGTATGGGTACAAGCCGAAAGGGTCCTTCTGACAACAAGGCGTAAAAGCCTAAGCGACACGGTGCACTAGTCCTCAGGACTACCGCTAGCTGGAATCCGGCCCCTGCAGCTAACCCATGGCAAATTTGGACTATTGAACCACAGTATATGTCCTTATTTATTATATGGCTCGTTTTCGATTTAATATTGCCTAATTGATATTTTCTAAAGTTCATTCTGTTTTCTGAGTACCTCTCTATCTATTTTTTTTAAATTCAACACTCTTTGTTGTCCTCAACTATCTTTTGTTTAACTCTTAAACATTTTCTTCATGTTCTTTGCCTGTTTTCAGTTCTGGACCATTGATCCAGAACTCGGGCCGAACTCTGCCCCTATCAGAGTTCGGGCCGAGTTCGGTTCTTAGGTTCCAGGGTCGGGATCTGGCTCTGCCGTTGGATCAATTCTAATCCAATGGTCAATATTTCATCCGACCAAAGACAAGGCCCTACTTTATGTCGAGATTCCATCTCTCTCCTTCACTACTACCACCTTTCTCACCTATACAAACTCTTTTCTTGAAACCCTAACCCTAGTTTTTGATCTAGAGTGCTCCATTGCTTCTCAAAATCAAGAAAAAGGGGTTTCTCTCCATTCTCTTCCATTGTTTATTACTTGTTTGAGGTACCATTCCTATTTTCTATCTTCTAGTTAAAATCTTTTAATGGCTCCTTGCTTGTTCAATCGTGGGAAGAGAATTCGAGTTGAGAGTATTTCCTCTTCGGATTCTCCTCCATCAATTGAACAAATCATTGAACAACTTCAACCACCTCATCCTTTGTTCAATCCACCTCGTCCTCAAAATCCTTCCACCTATGACAACAGACTTTTTGTCTCACTAGATGCATCAAATAACTGGTTTAGTGACTTTCGGAATCGTCAGGTATTCACAGGACATCCTATTAATTTTTTCATATTCTCTCAATATGATTCTTTATTCCATGACCTCTATCTTGATGAACTAGTTACTACAACTTCTGCTATCTATCGTCATGCCGTTCAAATGTTCTACTGCAACTTAACCTTTGATGACCTTCATATTTATTCACGAGTTGCAGGTATCAATATATCTTTTGATGACTTTGACTTAGCCGAATATCTTGATCTTCAAGAGCCCAATTCTTGGGAAAAGCTAGTTGACGCTCGCTCGTTCCGTTTTCCCGACGGAATTTCCCTTGAGAGCTTCAAGGACGATTTGTGTACTCCATACACACGTCCTCGCAAGCTCACGGCTAAATATCTCAACCCATATTTTTCTGACCTTCATTGGATTATTTCTAACACCATTCTACCCAAAACAGGTTCCCATGATGACCTCACTTATCTTGAAATATCTGCTCTTTATCATCTTCATTTTGGAATTCCTTTCAATCTTCCACGTACCATGATGGACTGGATGATTCGCTGTAGGAGGAAACCACGAGCTTTGGTTTATCCTCTGTATCTTCCTTTGATCTTTCGTGCTTTTCATATACCACTTGATGCTTGTCCGTTCATGCCTGCACCTGTCTTTCTATCCAAGGCACGACGCCTTCAGCCTGTCGCTGCTTCTGAGTCATCTGAGCATTCTGCTGATGAGGAGCCTGACGCCCCTCCACTCGGTCAGGATGCACCTCCTCCTCCTGCCAACCTGGATTCTCTTCAGACTATGCTTCGCGATCGTTTTGCCATTGAGGATGATCGCTGGACGCAGCAGGATTACCGTACCACCTTGCAGATCAGTGCCCTTGGGAACTCTCTGCATGATATGCGGTATTCGCTTGCTCGTCATCCTGATCTGCATGTGCCTATTGAGCGGGATCCAGATCGCGCGGGTCATCGTATAGACGATCCGTGGGTCATGAGGTATATGGATCCGGATGATGCTTTTGTGGACCTTCAGATGTTCCAGGACCTTTTCGTTCGCTCATTCCCTGGTCCTTCAGATGTTCCAGGACCTTCTCGTGCTCCATGATGGAGATTGGTTTGATATGCTGCTGCCACTGCTGATGGTCTTAGTTGCCTTTTGATTTTAGTTATTTCAGTTTGTTATGGATTTATGTACTGGATTTCTGTCTTCACACCCTGATGATGTGCTTGTCATTCTGGTTGGTGGATAACATTTTATGCTATTTTTCGTAGTTTTACTTTATGTCAGTGACTTGTTTTATTAGTATTATACTGTTTCTTCTCTGCTTGGTGTGGTTGGATTAATTTTCATTGTCTATACTGCTATCCTTATGCAGTCTATATGATCCTTTATATTGCTAACTGCCAAAAGGGGGAGAAATATGTATATTTCAAATGTATATCTGTCTGTGCTTGTGTTTGCTTTTAGGAAAATATTTTTATCAGGCCACAGGTTCTATGCATTATTTACGGGGGAGAGCTATTGATTCTAGCTCGGCACCGTTCACTGATTACGGGGGAGCTATCTTATTCTAGCTCGGCATTGTTTATGGGGGAGCTGTGTTTTAACCAACTGTGTCCAGGTATGAATATTGAAATATACATTTATTATTTTGTCAATTATCAATATGGGGGAGATTGTTGACACAAAGTCACAGTCAACCAAATATTGACTACATTGACTAAATAATATCTGTATAAATTCAATACGACACACGACGTCTGCATTCAGTTCAGGACAGACAAAAGCTCAGTTTCCGACTCTCAGTGTATTTTCGAGTCTGTACTTTTATATTTTATTGAGTCTAGAAGTATGTACTCTGAGTTATGCTGAGCTCTTGGAACTTAGTCTATAAGCCTACCCAAAATCCCAAGCTCCACCAAAACAAAAAATGCCCACAAGTTCCACTTAGAACCACTCTGTGCTCTGGAGACAGAGTTCGGGCCGAACTCTGCCTCCACACAGAGTTCGGGCCGAACTCTGTCCCCTAGAAATCAGGAACCCTAATTTTAGGGTTAGCTGGTTGCTAGCTGTCCAACGGCCAAATTTTTGAATTTTCCTACCCGAATTCTGGCCGAATTCTGCCTCTAAAAACACTATAAATAGGGCATGAATTCTCTCTTTTTTACTCACTCAATCTTCTCTTCTCTTCTCTCCTACAAGCTCAATAAGCCATACCCTTCCTATCTACTAGCCACAAGCCTCCTAAGTCTCGAGTGCTCAGCATCTCTCAGTTAGGATTCTTGTACAAGAGTGAAGAAGTCGCTTGGACAATTCCAAGCAATCGCCACTGCGATTCTCTGTAAGAAGTTGACGTGCTCTTCTGAAGTAAAGGCACGGGTTGTAAGCTACTATTTCACAAATAGTGGATTTAATCCTGAGCTAGAGTTCTCAGGCCTGGACTAGTCCTCCACGAGGGAAACCAGGTTAAAATCGTTGTGTTTGCGTATGCTCTTCTGCTCTTCATTTATTTTCCGCACTTTACTCTGATTTTTTTTATTGTTGGTGAAAGAGTTATTTTTAATTGGCTATTTTTCTATATAAACTCTATTCACCCCCCTCTAGAGTTGCCAAACTGTTCTTCAAAGTCTGCCATATCTCAAACAATTAGAGTTAAGGGTCTAGCTAGTATAACTTAACTCATGTGAAAATAAGTATTTTGTCAACCTTAACAGCATTGTTAATAAGAACATTTTTGAAAAGAAATATTTCATCAACCTCTTTCATTCTTACCTGTTGCTTGCACTGGGAAGCTCGCCTGTGCACAAACTACTATCGCCATGAACTTTTTGGGCCCAAAAAAGATGCCTTGCATCAGTACCTTATCTTTGAGAAAGACAATGGACAACTCAACTTCTTTGCTCTTGGAAAATTAAAATTTCTCAAAATTCTATACTGCTACACAACAGTGGATAGATAAGTAATCATTTTTAGAATTCCTCAAAATTCTATGCTGCTCTTGGAAAATTAAAATTCCTCAATAAGTAGACAAAAATTCTATTGGCCAGAACTAAGTCAAAACCAGTAATATTCCATACATGTTAGAGTTCAGGATACATGGAACCCCCAAAGAAACGTCACTATCCTTGAAAAACAGAACTTGTATCTATGTGGTAGTAATCAAGATGATAAATAGTTGATTCAAGTGTTGGATATAAACTACTATAAACTGTTCAAAATTCCAATGTTTCCTAATAGTCGGACCATGTTTCTTAATGCAGCTATTAACCCAAAACCGAATTTGTCTACATAACCACCTTTACATTTCAATAACCACATTCCTGTTTCATATGTTGTTATGTCCATAGGATTATCAGTTGAAATAGATGCAATAATTAATACAGGAATGCGAGTTTACCACATCGGGCAATGGGTGATTTTTCTCTCCAAATTTGCAATCAAGCTACTCCAGGTAGTGACTGTCCTGGCTATTAATCTCTAAACGTCAATTGGAATCTAGTAAGGGAATGAAATCTGATAACATCCCCATAATAAGAAATTCCATTTAGAAATACCTAAGAATGTGTCATAACAATTAGGGAACCAAGGGTAAGGAATAAAAAATAAGTAGTTGTATCAAGAAAGAATTCAGATTGCAAATGTATAAGTTCCTAAATTTAGGTCTGAAAAAAAGTCTAAAGTAACATATAGTATGCTTCTTACCTGTTAGGCATAGGATTCAGAAAAACAAGTTTATCTTAAGTTGAAGGTTTTGAAAAAAGATATAGTAAGTTAATAGTTGAGCTAATATGTAGAAAAAGAAAACATGCCATATAGATGTTTCTAATGTAAAAACTAAACAAGACATGCATAAATGTATATTAATTAAAATGTGTTTACATGCCCCCATAGGATATATCCAAGTGAAGAGTGTACGGTATACTACCTTTTTTCCTCTCTTGATATATACTTACGACTGACAATGGCATTTTCACATGCACATGTATTGTGCAATTGGCATAAACAATTCTCCATCGAGGTTAAACCTTTAGACTACCACGTTATTTTGAACTTGGGAAGTCCAATATTTATAAATGTAGATAGAGCACGAAATTCATCATTGAATATCATTCAACCTCCAGAGTCCATACTATGGCAATTTAAGTTATGAAACTAGGTTAATCCTGGACCTTGTCAACCTAGTATTCATGTCTGAGCAACCTAGTATTCATGTCAAATTTTGCTAGTAGCCTCATAATCCTTCATGTACATTTACAGTTTCATCCTATGATAATTTGATTAGAAGCATGAAGTTTACCTTCCGGTTGGGCAAATTTGTATGAAACAAATTTATCCCCCTTTTTTTTGGATTTTTTGCTTTAGAGGCCACTCTAGTGGGATTCCTACTGACGTTAGAATCATGAAGATGAGCATTCCCTTGAGTTCAAGATGCAGATGTTGCCCTAATCCTCAACATGAAACTAGTGCCTACTTGTTCATCCATAGTACACAATTTAAGTTGAATTATAGGGATGTCACTGCCATCCCTTGTCTCTAATTGGCTTCCAAATTTCCAAAGCATTTGTGCATAGTGGAATAGCAATGCATGGAGATGGATCCTATAGAAAATAAAGAAAATAGAAGATAAACCTCGTCCAAGGTGACTGTTCATTATCATAGCAGACGAACAGATATCTGCAAACCTTGAAACCCTGAAACAATAAGCAAGAGATACATTATGTAAATATGTGCATTAATTTGAAATTTCAGTACATGCAATAAATTTGTGCACCTAAATGATGAACATATTTGAACCCCCAAGTTTACGCCCCTCCCTCCCCCAGGTTGAGCACCTTCACCACCTTGTCCTCGGCCAGCAGCACGTACTGTCTCGATCGGACGCCAAGCCCCACGGGCTTGTCGGACAGGTCAAGCTCGACGTCGAGCACCCGGGTGAAGTCCCCATTGCCTCGGAGAGCATCAAGACCTCGTCGCCGACCTTGAGGTCCTCCTTCCAGGCTTTCATGACGAAGAAGTCATTGACGGAGACGCAGGCAATGACGTTGATGCCTCTGGCGCGGAGCTTGGAGGAGCTCTGGACGAAGCCAGGGAGGTGCTTCTGAGAGCATGTGGGGGTGAAGGCCCCTGGGACAGCAAAGATGGCCGAAGTCGGCAATATGAGCTTCGAAATTAGAATCCAGTAGTATGTTGTTGGACTTCACGTCGCGGTGGAGGATCAACGACGAGCAGTCGTGGTGCAGATAGCACAGCCCCTTTGCGGCCTCCACCGCAATCTTGTACCTAGTGTCCCAATTCAAGAACCCTCCCTTCTTCCCATAGAGGACCTCCCCAAGGCTCCCGTTGGGCATGAACTCGTACACCAGAAGGTTGGTCTCGTGGTTCGAGCAGAACCCGAGCAGCCTCACAATGTGTCGGTATCGGATCCTGTCGAGCGTTTGGATCTCGGCGGAGAACCCGTGGTCGTGGGACGTGCCACGGCTCATCCCCGGAAGCCTCTTCACGGCCACCTGGTCCCCGTTGGGCATGATCCCTTTGTAGACGATTCCGGCCCCTCCTTTGCCGATAATTTTCTCCTCCTTGAGGCAGTCCAGCACGTCGTCGCAGTTGAAGTCCAGCCTCTGGAATGCAGTGAGCTTCCATGCCCTTGCCTCGCTCGCCTTCTTCAAGGCCCGGGCCTTCAGGAAGGCCGCGACCGCGAATGCGATGGAACAGATCAGCAGTCCTATAACCAGCAGGAGCTTGAACGACGCGGAGAGCGGGCTCTTGGCGTGCGTAGGGTTCGAGCCGTCGCTTGTCCCCGCCTTGCAAGGGCCGAGATACGGCCCGCAGAGGCCGGGGTTCCCCAGGAACGAGGTGGCATTGAAGTAACTGAACTGGCCGGTGACGGGAACCAGGCCGGAGAGGTTGTTGTACGAGAAATCGACGGACGTCAGGCTCTGCATCGTGGAGATGGACGACGGAATGCTCCCCTCCAGGTGGTTCCTGGACACGTTCAGGTAGTTCAGGATCCTCATCTCGGTGATCTCCGCGGGGATCTCCCTGGACAGGTTGTTCCGGCTGAGGTCGAGGAACGTCAGCGACCTGCACCGGCTCAGACCGGGGGCGATCCGGCCGGAGAAGCCGTTGCCGCTGAAGTCGATCTTAGACACCTGCTGCAGGAGCCCAACCTCGGGCGGGATCTCGCCCGAGAAGGAGTTGTCATTGATCAGCAGCTTCTGGACCGCCGGGAAGCTGCCGATCGACCGGGGCAGCGGCCTGGTCAGCCGGTTGTTGGATAGGCTGATCTGCCCGAGGCTCGTCGAGACGGAGGAGGTCTCCGGGAATGCTCCGGAGAGCAGGTTGTCCTGGAGCTCGATCTGGGCGAGGCTGGGGAGGCCGAAGAGGCCCTCCGGGATCGAGCCGTTGAGGTAGTTCTTCCCCAGGCGTATCCGGGTGAGCGACGCGCACCGGCCGAGCGAGTCCGGTATCGGGCCGAAGAGGAAGTTCTCGAGCGCAATGAGCGTCTCGAGCCTGCCCCCGGAGCAGAGGCCCTCCGGGAGGGAGCCGGTGAGCTTGTTGGAGGAGAGGTCCAGCAGGCGCAGGCGCCCGTTGCGCCCGAGGCCCCGGGGGACGCTGCCGGTGAAGTTGTTCTCCCACAGATGCAGCACCTCGAGCGAGGCGAGGCGGTCGCTCCCAACGAACTCCGGTGGTAAGGTCGGAGACGGTGAGGGTCTAGAGCTCATCAGAGAGGTCGAGGTAGGAGAGGGTGGCCTCAGGGAGCTTGTCTCCAACGGAGATGGTGGCGACGGGTTTGTATTGGCGGCGGATGTGGAGGAAGGAGTGACGGGGACCGAAAGGGAGTTGGGTTGGGGAGAACAAACAGACGGTGGAGGAGAAGGAGACGACGGCAGCGACGGGGTTGAGGAGCTTAGTGGCGGGGTTGAGGAGCTTAACGGCGACGTGTGATGCCATTTTTAGGGTTTCTTTCCTTCTTTTGGCAGAGAGAGGAACATGAGAGATTGCAAGGGTTGTAAAGGAAAAAAAAAGGTAGTGGATGGCTACGCGTGCCAGATTGGAGAAAAAGGAAGTGACACTTTATAAAGGTCACGTGGGAGCCCGTAAATTAAAATTACAACATTTGGAACGATTTTGGAACAGTTTTTGTGTGTTCCAGAATAAATAATTTTTACTAAAATTAAAAAGAAAATATTTGGAACTATTCTTTTGGTTTGGCATGCTTGTTTTCCGTTCCAACAACTAGGTACACTAAATATGCGTTCCAGATTGAAATACGTCTAGTGTTCCTAATTAGCTATTTTGGTGTAGTGACCATGAACCGTACACAAAAACTATAAATTAATTCTAATATTCTAGTTCTAAATTCATGGAATAGTGGCTAGTTGGGTTACTAATCTAATAATAATTAATTCTGAAATAATTTGCTTAAAAACCTAATTTAACCTAATAATAATCTGAATATAATCTAAAAATGCAAGTTTGGCCATCAAAAGTCATGTTTCCAATTTTGGAAACAATGGCACGCAAATCGAGGCATGCCATTGACTATCTAGTCAAATGCTATGAACTCTAGATTTTGAAAGTGCACCTTGGTAGATTTCAGTGCCACGAGTGCGCTGGAATCAACCGTGCCGCAAAATCACGCTTTGGTCAAAAGATATTGCCGTTATGGCTAATCGTGACCAAAACGGTGATCAACCGATCAATTCTGAATTCAACAGAATAACTAAAATAATAGATGAATGAAATAATTTCTGGAAAAATATATGTCATAGAGCTATGTGTTAGCTTTTCGAAACTTTAGACGGTTCATGATTTCGATTTCTGGTTCTCCCGAAATCTCGAAAATACCGAAACGTGTCAAGTTTCGGACAACCGACACTTTACAAATTTTCCAGAAATTTAGAAATAATATCTACAAAAATAAATTACATATTCAGAAAGCTTACCTCGATACGAATCCAACAAAAAACAGCGCATGAAAAGCACGTCGGAGTTGGCGGAAATCGCTTCGGGAAGTCGAGATCTCTACTAGAACTCTCTCTCAAAAATGCGGCTAAAATTTTATTAGGGTTTCGAATATAATAGTATATATAGGAGAGAGAGAGAGAGAGAGAGAGAGACGGTTCAGCCTGGGCGCCGAAAGGTGGGCCCCCTGGTTGAATTTCTGGGTAATTAATTATTTTAATTCAGAAAATCATTTAAAAATTATTTTAAGTCCAAATAAATCAAAATAAAATGCAGAAAAATCCAGAAAAATTCTAGAAAATTCTAGAAGATATTTCTAAGTGTCTAGAATCTAAATAAAATATTTTAGCACAAAATATCATCATGTGACCTCACAGTAAATTTCTAAAGCCTATAAAATATAATTTCTATAGGTTTTAATTATATAAAAATGTCACGACCCGCACCCAGTGTGAGGGTACGAGAAGTAACGAACGCCCAGCCTACGTCGCAGTGTCGGCGGTAGAACGTTGTCCTGAGTCACCATATCTAACACAATCTAACCAAGCTATAAATAGAGAGTAAAATAATACGTAACTCAATCACAATACTAAGATGGAATAGAAGAAGGATCTCAAGAGAGTCACAATAAAGTCTAGGTGTAAACCACCAGAAATATCTTAAGTACAACTCATAAAAGTCTCAAATCGAAAATACAAAATAAAGTACTAAGTCTCAGCTAGACAATGGGCAAGTCCTCAGCGACTGTGGGATCCTCCTGTGGGTCCACGTCGCCAGTGTCATCTAAGCTAATTGCCATAATAAGTAGGACAATACTCCTCATCATCACCTGTAAAATTTTCAACATGCCCAGTCAGGACGGAACGAGCACATATCTCTCACAACAGTTCATATCAGGAATGGACATATAAAGCAAGCTATAGAAAACTATACATGAATCGCTGTAAAGAGAAATCAACAAGAGTGAAGATATAACTGAGATATAAATATGATAAATAAAGAATATAACCTTCTACGTGAAACAGAGCATGGATTGGTTATGTAAACAGCTTGGGTTGCACATGGATACAACTATGGAATGCACATGGATAACTACTGGGGATAATGATCACATAACCAACTACACTCGCCCTGCCCCCAACCAATACACAAGGATCGAAGCATGTTATGTTATTGCACATGGATAACAACTACTGTATACATGGAGCTCATATGGTCATGAGTGTACATGAATAACATATGAGTGCACATGGATAAATATGAATACATGGAGTACATGATGACCATGATAAAGTACATAAAACATAACATACTCGATGTATCCGAGGGGATAACATCGCATGAAAAGATCCAGAGGGTACCGATCCGTGTGAACGTCGTGTCAGCATCAAGTATACTAGTCTATAACAAGAGTACATATCCAATGAAGCATGAAAAGATCAGAGAATGTACTCGCCTGGCAATCCGAACTATTGATGATGAAAAGTGACTGGACTGGAGTAATAAGATCCTATTTAAAACAACCACATGTCATAATACAGTCTAAAATATCATAAGGAAAGTCTTCAATACAAATTCTACATGATTTGGGGCAATCTAAGTCAAAGTCAACCTTGGGTCAACTTTGGTCAACCAAACTAGTCAAACTAGGTCAAAGTTAGTCAACTAGTCTACAAGTCCATTTCTTAGGTCAATACTAGTCCTAGAGTGGATTTTGGTATGTTGGTGGTATCTTAGGTTTTCAAGCTAAAGGTGAAATTGCTATCTTAGAGTATAATACCAATTATCAAATTACATGACCTATATATCAAAAACCAAAGTGCATCCTAACACCAAAATCCTACCAACTATTAACTAACTTAACTTAATCCATTAACTAACTAACAGTTAACAGTCCTAATTAACCTACAAACTGAACTTGGTGTAACAAGTTCCAACTAATCAGTAAACTAACTCTTAGTAATCCTACAATCAATCCTACACCAACCCATTCATAACAGTTATAGGAAAAAATACATTTGAACAGCCTATGCTAAGAGCCACACAACTCAAATATCCTATACTAAGACCAAACTCGAACATAGCCTAAATATCCCTTAAGCAAACTAATAGATATCACATACTTGAGGTCAAATGGGTTCTGTAGGTATGGTTAATACAGGGATTACATTGAAAGCTGAACAAAACATATCAACAACCAAACTAAACAGGAAAACTGGACTGGGACAGAACTAATATACCCAATCAGTAAAGGAAAACTGAAAACTGGAAATCTAAACCTAAACTCTATACTCTATGAAAACCCAACTTCATCCACAGCCTTCACCTTGATGCCAAGCTACATGTAAACTCTTAGATAGGTTTTATAGGACCTGGGGGTTGGGTTTACACAGCAAAAACTTCTGAAAAGATGGGAATAAGGTTCAAGTTTCTGAAACATCAAAACTGGATTTAAGGAAAACCTGATACTATAGCCAACCCAAATTCGATTACAACCCTTTCCCATGATGCAAATAGTAAGTAATCTCTTATATAGGTCTAAAAGGATTCGAGTGTTATATTTATTTGCAGAATTTTACTTCACAAAAACTGAAATCAGAAAAGGAAAGAAAACTGAATAGGAAAACTGAACTTAACAACCCGATTCTTACACAGCCCTATCCTATTAGCAAACTAACATGTATCACAAAGAGGGGGTTTAAAGAGGACCTGAATGGTTGGGTCTAAAACAGATAATACATCAAATTAAAATAGAACAAAAAAGAAACAAACTAAAAACTGGAAAATTTGAATCCTAGCTTGATACTCAAAACCAAACCCAAACTCAAACTCTCGAAGCTACAACTAATAGGTATTTACCTAGATATGGTATTGAGTGATCTGTAGGTCGAAATTGTACAGGATTAATCATCGAAACTAAAGGGAAAAAAAGAACTGAACAGTAAATAGTATTGAACTGTATAGGAAAACTGAACTTGATACCCAAAACCAAACCCAAATTTGATTACAACCTTTCCTAAGATGCAAAATACTAGGTAATACAAAGGTGAGGTTAAATAGGATTTGCAGGTCAGGTTCTTATACTGAAATTAACATCAAACTGATGGGAACATTTCAACCTCTGAAACAAAAACTAGAAATTCATGAAGAACCCGATACTCCACATACAAAACCTATTCATAACCTAAATCATTCGAAAACCTACATAATAATCAAAACCTAAGGTTGGTAATGTGTCAAGGGTCTGAACATGAACTACAAGTGTCATTGTGTCCAAGAAATAGGACACGAAGTGTCTTAAACACTCGTGAACCAAAACTGAAAACTAGTTTTCGTGCACGCGTGTCACGCGATCTAGGGCTCGACACAGAGCGAATCGTGCCACGTGGTTGCTCGTACACGTAGCCCACCTATAGGGCTACATGTCCACGTGCCTGTACTGGACTCTCACCATGTGTCCGAGTCGCACGAAGTGCGTATCGGACGCCGCATTCTCACGTGCGCACGACAGGCCGCGATCAATGCCACGACGATTTCTCCGTCGATACTCCACGAAACCTCACCAAAATTTACGGACACCCTATCAGTCATGGCGCCTAGCTACTGACCAAATTTCTTATGTCGAATTGCCGTGTCCATCAAGAACGGACATGGCAGCAGCAGGACACGCGCGTGGTCCTCGTGCTGCGCGTGTGTGTCCAGTTTTGGTCACGAAAACGTGTCGATTCAATCAAAAATCTAGGGTTTAGGAATCCTCACATATAGGGCCATTAATTCGTGAAATTAGATTACAAAAATAACAGTAATGAATTCTAAGGGAAATTTCATCGAACACTTTTAACCCTAATCCGATACGTGTCCGATACACCTATCAAACGGACACGAAACTTAACCAAACTTCATGGGCGGGTCTAGGGTACCTAGATGCATGCTACTATGAAGAAAAATCAGAAGAAACTATGATGTTTAGGTGTTTACCTATTGCGAGTTGAAAAATCAAGAAACTGACTCCTCGATCAATAAGACGACCAATTTCTACCGAACAAACGCCTCCAACTCCTTGCTAGCAATGCTCCAGCAAATTCTCCTCCTTCCTACGATCACAACGCACTTTGTTTGAAGTGAAACGGAGGTCGGATGAAAAAGTTAGGGTTTTGGAGAGCTGGAAACTAGGGTTTTGTAAAGGGGGTGTCCATACTAATGCAATGCTTATATAGGAAGTGAGTGTTTCCTGTTTTGGCCGGCTATAGGAGTCCTATTAGAGTTAGGGTTGGTTCATGGGCCCCACTCCTCTATTTAAGTTGAGTTTAAGCTCATTAACAAAAAGGCTAAAAAGGCCAATTAATTAAATAGCCTAAAAATAGTCAAATGGCTTTCTAAATTAAACCAAAGCCTAAAATAATTTCTAATTAGCTAGATAATCATCATAGGTCATGGTTAGTCTCTAATGTGGATTTTCTAAAGTTAAACCAAAGGCTAAATCAATCACAAGTCAAAAATATCTAAAAAATCACAAAATGACTAAAATGACTAAAATATCCTTATTTCAAAAAGTGGGTGTTATAAGTCTACCCTCCTTAAAAATAATTTTGTCCTCGAAATTAAAATGATCCTAACCTTCTAGGTCAATTCCCAACAATTATGGTCTTAAGAACACTTATCTAAATCATGCAGTTGAAAAGAAATCATACAGGATTATGGCAAGCAATCAGTCTGGAGTCTCGTCTAGCTACTAAAGTCATACTAGATCAAAAGTAGTCATAAGGTATCAAGCATACAAACATTATGGTAGGGTATAGTAATCATCAAGATAGGATAAGGTATGGGTCAAGAACTCACCTCTACTAGGTCTGGTAGCTGGAACTCTCTCTCCTGGAGGTAGGCCTTGTCTAGGGGCAAGTGTAGTAGGACAGTCTCGTATCTTGTGTGCAGCTGACCCACAAAATAGGCACAATCCTAGTCTCTTCCTACAGTCCTTCCATACGTGCCCAAGCTTCTTACAGAAGGCACAAGTAGGCACTCGCTCAGCTGGTCTCTGCTGGACAGGAATCTGAACTGGATAGGCTGGTCTAGGCTGAAAGCCTGGGTACTCCTGAGGCTCTGGGTATAAACTGTTCCTCGCTCTCTTGGGACTAGACTCCTTCCTTGAATGCATGTAATCCTACAACAGTTGGATACTGAGACTCTGCTCTCTCATAAGCTCAGCCTGAAGTCTTTGTACCTCCCGTAAATCCTGAAGAAATCTGTGAATATGAGCTCCAACAGGAATGGCATGGGGTACCACTCCAGGAGGCAAAGGAAGGCCCTCAGTCTCCGGCTGAACTGCAGTCCTCTTCTGAAGGATAGGAGATGGAGGGAAATTCTCCGGTGAGGCTGCTAACACCTCCTGAGCAATAAAAGGGGAAAGTATAATCTCGGTCTCATCCGGAATTGCAGCTGTGCACTGGGACAAACTCTGGTCATGGGTGCCATTCTGGAAAAGATAAGGATAAATAATAAATCAATCGGCTGTAAGGCAGTATATCATCCTATACAAATACTGGTGATTATAAAAACAACTGAAATTAACCATAAAGCATTAATATTCTAAAGGTGATAAAAAAATCGAAAGTTTAAAGCACGACTGTCAATAACACCAAAATCCAAGCACACTATATATATATATATATATATATATATATATATATATATATATATATAAGAAATTTTAGTCTCGATATGATCTAAGTTGATCCAATCCAGGTTGAATCGAGGTTTGGGCAAGATGGAGAACGAAGTCATTGAAGTCTAGGCACGAGTATCCAAGATTTGAAATCCATGTCACAATTGAATTAATTCAATTGAATAAGGTTCCAAACATTGGACGATAAGGGAATGACCAAGTCGACTGGTCGCGATCATGGGTTTAGAATTCAACACTATTGAAATCCTAAAGAATATTGCGAGGATATGGAAATAAGCCACTATCCTCCTTTTGATAAAGAAGCTAAACGTGATACTTTGAGTTGACCTATTAAGTACAGTGCCTTGCCTTTCTGAAATATGTGAAAGACACAAGCAAAAAGAGTTCAAAGACGATACTATCGAGTACAATACGTGGTTCATAGACGACGAAAATAGTTCAAGGAGAATTGCCAAACTGTCGTGGATGAGACAGATGCCCTAGAGTCTCATCCACGTAGAGTAATATATAAAAGCGAACCAAAGTGCACTAGGTTGATCAGACCATCATACACCGGTTCTGACTAGACAATATGTTAGTGGGTCGACCCAATAAAATATGTCATGATCAAGCTCGAAAAAGAGATAAGCTTGCAAAACTAAGGCTAAATTAGCAACATAAGGTAATCAAAATATAAGTAAGGGAGGTAATGATGAAGAAGAAAAATAGTCCAAGATCATTAACTAAATTGGTCAAGCAATCAAGATAAGGTACAAGGTTAAGCGTTTAAGGAAACAAGAAGAACACCATCACATGTCGGGTTGAAAGAATTGGGTCATGGTTTGATCTCGAATTTAAGTCAGAAAGTAATTTAGTATCATGGTAAGGGTTCAAGAGGTGACAATGAATACAAGAATAAGAAAATCAAGTTGAAGTATGAAATAAATTTAATTAAGAATCTAGTAAAATAATTTAGGGACACAGTACTAAAGGCGAATACTGCTAAGGAACGATCAAATACAAACGGTTAGAAAGT
This sequence comes from Iris pallida, assembly GCA_029216955.1. NCBI lineage: Eukaryota > Viridiplantae > Streptophyta > Magnoliopsida > Asparagales > Iridaceae > Iris > Iris pallida. The sequence continues at coordinate 3,679,497 of JANAVB010029619.1, forward strand.
CATAATAAAAGATCTAGATTTGAGGAAAGGTTGAGTAAGTCAAGATTGAGATACAGTCCCATAGTTTGGCAGACGACTAACAATACTGGAGTATATACTACTATCATAGTCATGAGTGATATGGCAATTCGTGTCGAACACTTCTATCTCATTAAGGTTTCCTTGGTGGCCTACCATTACATTCCTTTAAAAAAAATTCCAAAATAACTACCGCAATTTTATTCACTCTAAGCCATCCAATCTAATCACGACTAACATTTAAATCCTTTTCATAAACCTTATAGTAACTTTTATCACATTACTACTAACCTTTCCAAAATTTAACATTTCAATCCAACTTTAAACTCCAGAGTTAATGAATCATGAATCCATAAAATTCTATATCACTTCCTAAATTTAAAAACTCCCAATTTGTCTCAAATAATCCTCAAGATAGACACTCAGCTTATCACGACAATCTAGCAGTTACAGCTCAGTATTTTAACGCACTTATCAACCATAATTTCTCCTTCTAAGTCAATGAAACATAATCACTACTTCTTAAACCAAAATCCAAATAGATTTTTAACTCTTCAATCAATTGACATGATTCCAAAATAAAAATTCTTCCAAACAATCGTTTTCATATCTTTCCGATCTTCTAAACTAAAATTTTTAATATCATTGCTTCCACTTAAATTTGAAATTCAATAATCATATACATCGCAATTTGTACGACTCAATTTAATAGTTCATACTGCCACCCCCTTTTTTTTGGATCATTCAAACCAATCTATATACGTTCAAGGATGTATAATCATAATCCAATAATTCATGAATCACATAAATTCCTGAAATCAATTTATATAGATTCTAACTAATTTCCTCCAGTATCAAGATATAATTTTATAATCCTCTGGTGATTACTACTTAGAATCTTCAAGATAAATTTCCTTGGTAATATCCTAACTTACAACTACTAATCATTTAAGCATCCATTTAGAAAAATGCCCTTATAACTTAATCAAAATCTCCGGGTATCCCAATTCCTTAATGTAATCCTCCTAGCCATGTGTTTGACCAATGAGTATATAGCAGTATAGCCATCTTCCTAACCATTATTAAACACAAGAAAGTAAGGGTATTGGTGAAAAGAGTTCAACAAGATGCAAGAATCGAAGGAGGAAGGTGGACTAAAGTAAGGGAAAAGGAATTTAAATCGAAACTCAAAATGAGATTCTCAAGGGTCGTCCCAGGAATCTCTCAGGATATTCTAATAGTGATTGAGTACTTTAACTTATTCCTATATCCTACTGCAGGTTGTAATGATACTCTAGTTCGAGTACCACTACGAATCACACTAGTTGTGATTGAGGACCTGCATGGGCCACCACTAAAAACGTGTCACGACCCGCACCCAGTGTGAGGGCACGAGAAGTAACGAACGCCCAGCCTACGCCGTAGTGTCGGCGGTAGAACGCTGTCCTGAGTCACCATATCTAACCAATCTAACCAAGCTATGAATAGAGAGTAAAATAATACGTAACTCAATCACAATACTAAGATGGAATAGAAGAAGGATCTCAAGAGAGTCACAATAAAGTCTAGGTGTAAACCACCAGAAATATCTCAAGTACAACTCATAAAAGTCTCAAATAGAAAATACAAAATAAAGTACTAAGTCTCAGCTAGACTATGGGCAAGTCCTCAGCGACTGTGGGATCCTCCTGTGGGTCCACGTCGCCAGTGTCATCTAAGCCAATTGCCATAATAAGTAGGACAATACTCCTCATCATCACCTGTAAAATTTTCAACATGCCCAGTCAGGACGGAACGAGCACATATCTCTCACAACAGTTCATATCAGGAATAGACATATAAAGCAAGCTATAGAAAACTATACATGAATCGCTGTAAAGAGAAATCAATAGGAGAGAAGATATAACTGAGATATAAATATGATAAATAAAGAATATAACCTTCTACGTGAAACAGAGCATGGATTGGTTATGTAAACAGCTTGGGTTGCACATGGATACAACTATGGAATGCACATGGATAACTACTGGGGATGATCACATAACCAACTACACTCTCCCTGTCCCCAACCAATACACAAGGATCGAAGCATGTTATGTTATTGCACATGGATAATAACTACTGTATACATAGAGCTCATATGGTCATGAGTGTACATGAATAACATATGAGTGCACATGGATAAATGTGAATACATGGAGTACATGATGACCATGATAAAGTACATGAAACATGACATACTCGATGTATCCGAGGGGATAACATCGCATGAAAAGATCCAGAGGGTACCGATCCGTGTGAACGTCGTGTCAGCATCAAGTATACTAGTCTATAACAAGAGTATATATCCAAAGAAGCATGAAAAGATCAGATAATGTACTCGCCTGGCAATCCGAACTGCTGATGATAAAAAGTGACTGGACTGGAGTAATAAGATCCTATTTAAAACAACCACATGTCATAATACAGTCTAAAATATCATAAGGAAAGTCTTCAATGCAAATTCTACATGATTTGGGGCAATCTAAGTCAAAGTCAACCTTGGGTAAACTTTGGTCAACCAAACTAGTCAAACTAGGTCAAAGTTAGTCAACTAGTCTACAAGTCCATTTCTTAGGTCAATACTAGTCCTAGAGTGGATTTTGGTATGTTGGTGGTATCTTAGGTTTTCAAGCTAAAGGCGAAATTGCTATCTTAGAGTATAATACCAATTATCAAATTATATGACCTATATATCAAAAACCAAAGTACATCCTAACACCAAAATCCTACCAACTATTAACTAACTTAACTTAACTTAATCCATTAACTAACTAACAGTTAACAGAGTCCTAATTAACCTACATACTGAACTTGGTGTAACAAGTTCCAACTAATCAGTAAACTAACTCTTAGTAATCCTACAATCAATCCTACACCAACCCCATTCATAACAGTTATAGGAAAAAAATACATTTGAACAGCCTATGCTAAGACCTACACAACTCAAATATCCTATACTAAGACCAAACTCGAACATAGCCTAAATATCCCTTAAGCAAACTAATAGATATCACATACTTGAGGTCAAATGGGTTCTGTAGGTATGGTTAATACAGGGATTACATTGAAAGCTGAACAAAACATATCAACAACCAAACTAAACAGGAAAACTGGACTAGGACAGAACTAATATACCTAATCCGTAAAGGAAAACTGAAAACTGGAAATCTAAACCTAAACTCTATACTCTATGAAAACCTAACTTCATCCACAGCCTTCACCTTGATGCCAAGCTACATGTAAACTCTTAGATAGGTTTTTCTGGGGGTTGGGTTTACACAGCAAAAACTTCTGAAAACAGATGGGAATAAGGTTCCAGTTTCTGAAACATCAAAACTGGATTTAAGGAAAACCTGATACTATAGCCAACCCAAATTCGATTACAACCCTTTCCCATGATGCAAATAGTAAGTAATCTCTTATATAGATCTAAAAGGATTCGAGTGTTCTGTTGATTTGCAGAATTTTACTTCACAAAAACTGAAATCAGAAAAGGGAAGAAAACTGAATAGGAAAACTGAACTTAACAACCCGATTCTTACACAGCCCTATCCTATTAGCAAACTAACATGTATCACAAAGAGGGGGTTTAAAGAGGACCTGAATGGTTGGGTCTAAAACAGATAATACATCGAATTAAAACAGAACAAAAAAGAAACAAACTAAAAACTGGAAAATTCTGAATCCTAGCTTGATACTCAAAACCAAACCCAAACTCAAACTCTTGAAGCTACAACTAATAGGTTTTTACCTAGATATGGTATTGAGTGATCAGTAGGTCAAAATTGTATAGGATTAATCATCGAAACTAAAGGGAAAGAAAGAACTGAACAGTAAATAGTATTAAACTGTACAGGAAAACTGAACTTGATACCTAAAACCAAACCCAAATTTGATTACAACCTTTCCCAAGATGCAAACTACTAGGTAACACAAAGGTGAGGTTAAATAGGATTTGCAGGTCAGGTTCTTATACTGAAATTAACATCAAACTGATGGGAACAATTCAATCTCTGAAACAAAAACTGGAAATTCATGAAGAACTCGATACTCCACATACAAAACCTATTCATAACCTAAATCATTCGAAAACCTACATAATAATCAAAACCTAAGGTTGGTAATGTGTCAAGGGTCTAAACATGAACTACAAGTGTCATTGTGTCCAAGAAATAGGACACGAAGTGTCCTAAACACTCGTGAACCAAAACTGAAAACTAGTTCTTGTGCACGCGTGTCACGCGATCTAGGGCTCGACACAGAGCGAATCGCGCCATGTGGTTGCTCGTACACGTAGCCCACCTATAGGGCTACATGTCCACGTGCCTGTACTGGACTCTCGCCATGTGTCCGAGTCGCACGAAGTGTGTATCGGACCCCGCGTTCTCACGCGCGCGCGACAGGCCGCGATCAATGCCACGACGATTTCTCCGTCGATACTCCACGAAACCTCACCAAACTTTACGGACACCCTGTCAGTCATGGCGCCTAGCTACTGACCAAATTTCTTATGTCGAATTGCCGTGTCCATCGAGAACGGACACGGCAGCAGCAGGACATGCGCGTGGTCCTCGTGCTGCGCGTGCGTGTCCAGTTTTGGACACAAAAACGTGTCGATTCAATCAAGAATCTAGGGTTTAGGAATCCTCACATATAGGTCTATTAATTCGTGAAATTAGATTACAAAATAACAGTAATGAATTCTAAGGGAAATTTCATCGTACACTTTTAACCCTAATCCGATACGTGTCCGATACACCTATCAAACGGACACGAAACTTAACCAAACTTCATGGGTCGGTCTAGGGTACCTAGATGCATGCTACTATGAAGAAAAATCAGGAGAAACTATGATGTTTAGGTGTTTACCTATTGCGAGTTGAAAAATCAAGAAACTGACTCCTCGATCGATGAGACGACCAGTTTCCACCGAGCAAACGCCTCCAACTCCTTGCTAGCAATGCTTCAGCAAATTTTCCTCCTTCCCACGATTACAACGCACTTCATTTGAAGTGAAACGGAGGTCGGATAAAAAAGTTATGGTTTTGGAGAGCTGGAAACTAGGGTTTTGTAAAGGGGTGTCCATACTAATGCAATGCTTATATAGGAAGTGAGGGTTTCCTGTTTTGGGGCCATAGGAGTCCTATTAGGGTTAGGGTTGGTTCATGGTCCCTACTCCTCTATTTAAGTTGAGTTTAAGCTCATTAACAAAAAGGCTAAAAAGGCCAATTAATTAAATAGCCTAAAAATAGTCAAATGGCTTTCTAAATTAAACCAAAGCCTAAAATAATTTCTAATTAGCTAGATAATCATCATAGGTCATGGTTAGTCTCTAATGTGGATTTTCTAAAGTTAAACCAAAGGCTAAATCAATCACAAGTCAAAAATATCTAGAAAATCACAAAATGACTAAAATGACTAAAATACCCTTATTTCAAAAAGTGGTTGTTATAAAAAAATTCCCAAAAATTCTAAAAAAATCCAGAAAAATTCTAAAATATTCTAGAAAATATTTCTAACCTCCTAGAACCTAAATAAAAATAATGTGTCTCAAAATAGTCCCAAATGACCTTATAGTAATTCATGAAAGTCAATAAAATAAATATATCTTTAATAAATATCTAAAAATTTCTAAAAATCATAGGAAAATATAATATAGCTATATCAGGCTTATAAACCCTATCTAGAGATCATGTGACAACAAGATGGTCATAAATCACCTCTAGGCTTAGTCACAACTCCTATGATCATAGAAAAACTAAATGTAAACTAATTAAAAAAATAAAAAATATATCACAAAATTTCGGGAAGAGGAGTTACACTAGGCATGTGCTTCGTAGGCTCAAAATGGGTCAAAACCACATATTGGGTCAAATGTTTTGGTTGATGTCGTGTCCCGAACTCATGTTTGGAAGTTAGGTCTAGAATTATGGTAAACGGTCAAATGACATAAATTAACCCAAAGTTGTGTTAAGTCAAAAAAATGTTAGGGGATAAGTTTGGATGTGATATGATATATCAAGTTGAAGGTGGACTCATCTATTTCAAAACTGATGAAGGAAGTTGTGATAGATTGGCATTTCTTGTGCTCTAAAAATTAAAGCTACGGAAAACTACTTATATTGTCTTAATTAAAGATGAAATATAAGCTAATCATATAAAATGAATACAAAAAATTTATTTCCAAAAATTAGGGTGCTTACAATCTACCCACCTTAAAAGAATTTTGTGCACGAAATTAAAATAAGGCTTACAAACAAAGAACCATGCTAGCATAACTAGGAATAGTTCAAGGAATATGCTAGGTCACTACGGTGTCTCCTAATAACTTAAGTAATAATCAATCCTAAATAATATGTTTTTTTGCAACATCTTTATAGTGAAACTCTAGATGGTTATCTCTAGTCGTTCTTTTTTGTATTGGCAATTTTGCAACAATCATGTTGAAGGCTTGTTCTCCTTGACCTTCAAGCTAAGGACTATAATTACTAGTGCCTCGGCCACTATATCCTCGGTCCTCTTTAACCCTTGATTCCACTGACTAATTTCCTCAAAAGGTTTCGTCTTATATTTTTTTTGGCCTTGAATCTAAAATCAATTAGTAATAATAATCTACAACCATCTAATCCTCGTGAAGTAAATCCAATCTCCTCTCTCGCAAGCTTATAAATTTATAAAACTTCTTCAATCATTTTAATCGTTAATTCATCATCAATAAATCACATTGCCTTGAGGATGTCTACCCACCTTTGGTCACCCTACACCATCAAATACATGCTGCCCTAAAATTTTATAACTCTTGCACACTAGTTGCAAAAATTGTCATGCCCCATTTCTAAAATTATAGGAACTTGAGGCGCGAGCATGCCAGCTGATACGATCTTAGGATAAGTTCCCAATTTAATGGACTTATCCCGAGACGTACTACACTGTCAAGGGTACTAAATGTAACTAATCATCTATATCTCAATCCACAGTAATGAATTGAATATTAAGAATGAACATAACATATTCAAGTTGGCCACCAAATAATATACATGTTCGAGCAAGCTCGAGAAAAGAATAAGCTTGTAATAATAGGCTATATAGCAGCATGAACAATAAGGGTAAAATGTATACAGAAAAAGTAAAAGAAATACCAGAGCACACCTACATATATACCTGAAATATCGGTACATCACGCAGCACCTGCCTAGCTACTCTGTACTAACTGCTCAGCAAGTACCTGGAGAGATCACCAGGTCCTCAGCGGGACGTAACAAGATACAAAAATACATGCCATAGTATGAACTGAATAAAATGTACAACCCGAACCATAACATGGTCCAATATCCAGTCACCAATCAGTAAACCAAATCTCTAACCAGTCCTGATCAATGGATGGTATACCAGCCCATGATAAGACACTTGTCCCTTAATACGGTCCGATATAGGTACACGAAACTAACCATTCTATGTGAATGCATGCTGAAGACAACTTTATAGCGTATAGGTAGGTGAATAAGGGATTTGCATCGAGTCATGGGCCGATGTTGGATCACGAGCCGATGTAAACATACATCACTAGTATACTTCCCGACCGTACCTAGTGTGCGGCTACTAACTGTTGCCGGACATATCCCCTAGTGTATGTATGGCCCATAACCGGGTATCCACTGAGGCTAGAATAATGTAACTATCTGTTTCATACACCTACTGATTGTCTTCCCCGCCCCAGGAATTGTACAAGTTGTATCCATGACTCAGACAATCTATATCTCAATACGAGTCTCTAACCTAGACACCATCTAATTCTATATGTATCGACACACGAGCTGCTTGCACCAATGATCAGTCGAATGCGTAGGTTCACGCCAACACAATGACCCTCACTCAAGGTGCCGTGTAATATCTCGTGTCAAGTCATAGAAGTTTTTGGGATAACTTCATAGTTTTCGGGTACGTCTACTAACTCTAAGTCACACGCACGCACCCATAACATCGATGCCATTATCGATAAAACCCAAGTCATCCTTGGATACACAATATCAGTGTCACTGACTAACAATGCAAAAGTAGATATGAATAATGTAAACAGATCAAGTATGGTAAGGAATCTTACCTGGGGTGAAGCAGTAATCCGATAATGTCCTGCAAGCGAATAATCAAGTCCAATAAGGGCAACAACATAGGGGTCTCAATGAACATCGCCGGATGCTGAAACAAATATCACCAACATTCCTAGAATAAAGAAAATAACTAGGGTAGACTATCCATAAGTCCAATTCTGGACACATGGGCAAAATGGTAATTTTGGATCAAAATACGGTCCACCATTGGGCCCATTTTGCACTGAAAAATGTGTCATGATCAAGGTCATCAAAATCTAGAAAACTATATGTCTACGAGTTCAGAATGATGATACAAATCCAACGGTATATCCCGAATTGGATTCCGATGTGTCGATCTCAAAATGGTTCGTTGACCTGGATATTAGAATCCGGTTTACACAAAAATACGTGCTGGAGCCAAAGTTCACTAAATCTAGCAAAGTATATGTCAACGAGTCCAGAATGAAGATACGAACCCAACAGTATATCTAGAATTGGATTCCGATGAGCCGTTCTTAAAATGCCCCGTTGACTCGGACTATTGGGCCCGTCTTGTACCGAAATGCGTGTCGGTGCCAACGTCCTTCAAATCTAGCAAAATATATATGAATTCATGCCAAAACGATGCCAGAAGTCTACTGGTGATGTCAGAATTGGAATCCGGAGTCCTGGATCCAAAATTAAAATTTTACCAGTTGGATTTACGAATTCGGACGACCAAATTTGGCATCAAATTCAACCAATCAAACGAGCTCACAAAGAAAAGAAACTTAAACAAAAATAAGTTGGTTATACTAGCTGTGACAGGAACCAATGGCACATCAAACGAAGCTATGACGGCGGAGATACAAATCCACGAAGTTGGCTCTAAGAAACTGTCCAAAATAAACACAATTATTCGGGCAACTTGGTGGCCGATTTTGACATATCAAATGAAATAGTTAACGGATTAAATTTTAGGTGAAGGTAGAGCTATATACCGAGATTGCAACGGAGGAAAGAGTTCGATGATCCAACGGTCAGATTGCCCAAAAAATATGTAAAACGTTGCTGCCTCGAAACGCAAGTTCTGACTTCTTCAATACGCTCGTCACGACCGGATTTTGATCTCGAAGTCGAAATTGACTTCCTGTCGTGCGAGTGGCCGTCGGGGATGGTCGAGGTGGTGCATGGGCGGTCGCTAGGCATGAGGGGTCGCCATCGTACGGTAGCGTGACCGCACGTGGGCGGTGTAAACCCCCTAAATTTCTACTACGTATTTTAAAAAATAAAGTTTGTATTAATGGTATTTAAACTGTACTTCGGCACGTGCAAGTCGAGTTCTCGTAATTGTACGTCGCGTGCAAAATTTGTATTTTCATATTTGCTCGTCGAGTGCGAATATGGACGAGGTACATATTTTTATAAAAATGTTTTATTGTAGATTTATTTATATAGGCGGAGAATGGTTTCCAAAATATTATGTGATAAATATTTTGCATTGCTTAAAAATTGTATAAAAAAAGGCGCCGCATTGAGATTTTTTTTTCCAAAAATGCTATTTTTTATATAGTTCAAATACAGAATTAATTTAGTAAATGGTGATTTTATAAATATTTACATGCGAGATAAATGAACTAAATTCATGTATATATGTTAATTTTTGAAAATTATTTTTATTAGTTTTTATTATTTATAAAAAGATATTATAAAACTTGTTTAATTTACTGTTTAAATCAATTATGGTGATTTGAATTTGAATTCGATTTTGTTGATGGCTTTTAAGTTAAAGATAGGATTTAACAAGATTTGAATTGAATCTAAAATAGATTGATTGATTTTAATTGATTTGAATCAAATAAGTGAAATATCTATAAGGGGTTTAAACTACTACTACTCCTTATCCAACTGGAACCCTCCACCTCCTATATAAGGAGAGACCCATTGTTTAGTTTTCTCCATAAATTCCACAAACATCATCAAACTCCATAACCACAATTTTTCCATCCATAACCACTCATGTATCGTGTCCGTGTACGTGTCCCACTCTTATTCCATATTTACATCTACATTATTCACCATCACCGTGTCGAACACCCTCGACACAACACAACTCATCCCCGTGCACAGCCACCCGACACGTTCCGACAACCCAACCTCTAAACCCTATCCGTACTTCCTGTACTGCTTCTACGGCCATTGCCTTCTCTCTCGGCAGCACCTATGAATTTCGCCACCCGAAAAATTCGAGACCATCAACACCCCTATCTCCGGCAACACCATCCGTGTGTGCCACCACCACCTCCATCCTCATCGCCACCGCCTATACCACCATAACCGACCACCACCCGTGTCACCTCCACACTTTTCGACAACGCCAGCCTGCAACCGGACCGCCGTCGTACTCTTTACCAGCGCCGTCGTCTGCCTCGTTGAGTCACCTCGGGCCGCCTCCATTCCTCCAACCTCCCGACCGCCGCCTCGATCGCTTGGGCAATGATATGCTTTGGCAAGCCCTAGTCGCGTTCCTTCTGCCTGGATCTGGCGACCCCTCATCCGCGCCGAGCATCGCTCGCCCGTGGGCGAGCTTCTCCGCCATGTCCAAGCGAGCTCTTTAGTAAGCCCCCAAATTCCCTCTCTCTCGAACCCCTTCTGATGCTTCTTTTCCTAATTGCATTATCTCTCTCTCCTACAATTATGATACTTTTATTCCAATAGAGAGTTTGTTGATTGTTATTAATTATTATTATTATACTTTGTTAAAAGGAGAGCATCAATAGCTGTTACTTCTCTTTTTGTTCATTTTTGTATTATCATTATTATTATCAATGGAGAATGAGTGCTTTAACTTTATTATTATTACTATTATTATTTATTAGTACCAGTAGTAGTGTATTTTTCTATACACCACTAAGTAGTATATCTATGTAGGTATATTTATATATGAAGCAATGCATGTAAATATACAAGTACAAATATTCAAGTATTTTTATTTTTATCAAATTAATATTTCAATATTATTAATATATTTTGCTGCTTACCATTATATGGTTACCAATTTCAAATTTTATTTTAAAAACTACAATATTCGCATTTCTGGTTAGTTTTTTTATCCTAAAATATAAGGTTATAATTTCTAGGATATTGTTTTAGCCCTTAGATATTTCCTATATTTTTATATTACTAAAATTATTTCGGGATGCATTAAATTAGTTAATTATAACTTGGTTTCTAGACTTTTTCCACAAATTATTGGTACTAATAAAAATATAGTTTTATATAGAAGGCATATTTTAACAAAACTTAGCGTTTAGCCGAGAAATGATTTTTCCTTTTAAATATTAGTCAAAGAAATATATTTCGACTAAAAAGAAATCTAGTTTCCAATATTAAAAATATTTTCTAAAAATTAATATATATATTTTCATAATTTTCTCTTCAAATTACCAACATTGAACATGACTAAATTATGCTTTCCCTATTTCCTCGCAACTTTGGACCTTCACGTCAACCATGGCTATTGGGCAAAATCGGACTTGTTGGATCCTCGCACCACACCAGGCGACACCCCAGGCAAGATTCCTTGCCATAATTTACTGTTTATAATTAGTCTGCATTTATTTATTGCATATCACTGTGTATTTATTTCCAGTTTTTCTAGCTGTACCATTATTACAGTTCCTGATTTACTGCCTGCTTAGTAATATTAGCTTACTTGATTTATTATCCTTTGATTGCATATGGACCTAGAGTCAAGGGACTACCATCTGTAGTGTATTACATAAACCTTGTCACAATTGTACCACGAGTATGTATGAGATGAGTAGCATGTAGAGGTCCTTGTGCATTGGCTGATCACCCGTACGCATGCGTTAGGTCTAACTGTTGATAGAGGCATGTTAGAAGACTTAGTAGTTAGTAGAGGTACATGATCGCGGATGTGACTTGATAGGTACATTGGGTGGGGAGAACAATACCTAATGTATGGGCTTCTTTGCACTTTCCTGATTACCTGTGTGCTCCTCCGGAGACGCAGGCTCCAGGTACCCTCTGACGTTTTCCAGAGCGTTATGGACGTACCCCTGCACATGATGTCCTCTGATGATCTTCGGGCGTTATGGACGTAGGCCTCTGGTGCCCTATATGGGAACTATGCCGATCCCATTTATAATCAGGGCTCATGCGTCGAAATAATTGTTTCTCAACTGCATGTTCACTTTAGTACGATTAGGTTACCATATTGAGGTCTTGTCACTTACTTTTAGTTGTGGCATATTTTATATTCAGTAATTATATGGCATGTTGTTTATTATATCTGGTTACGTCCCTCTGAGGACCTGGTGAATTCTTCAGGTGTGTCTGTTGTGATTTTCGCAGGTGCTCTCGCCAAGGAAATTTCTTCGAGGATGATTACACTTGGATCGTCTTCGCATCGCTCGACAAAATTTTGTTATCACGTATCTCTCTCTTTATCGTTGATAGTAGATTTGTCTCCGTCCAACAATTTGTAAATGATAATTCATGAGTTTATTATAAAGTTTTTACTCTTTATTTGTGGATGAGATCAGTATCGTAGTTTATTGTATTTTATAGCTTATGTATACATACGATGGTTCCATATATTGGAGTATACTTCGTATGTATGCAGCTGGCATGACGACGTACTTAGTCCTAAGTATTTTAGGATTAGGGCGTTACAGGCGGTGCCCCGCCGGAGAGGCGCAACAGCAACAACTGCTGCTGGCCGCGAGGGGGCGGCAGCTAGCACAGTGGGGCGGCACATGGTGTTCAAGTTAGAACGGCTGCCAGAGGGGCATGGCTGCACAGCTGCCAGAGGTGGGGCCCGCGGTGGTACACTGTTGCAGTAGCAGCTACAACAGCTGTAGCAGCAGCAACAAAAATAGGCGGTAGAAGCAGTAGCTTGGTCGGGCGACCCTGGTGGCGATGGTCGGCGGTGGGCTCCCCCTCTAGGCGGCGCCCCTTGGTGGAGGGTACCCTACCGTGGTCGACCAAGAGGGGCAGCACCAGCGACAGCAGGAGTACAACAATAACAACTGTTCAAGCAGCAGTACAATGAGAAGAAGAAGAAGAGGGTGGAGAAGAAGAAGTATGGAAGAGAGGGGGAGGAAGTAAAGAAGAAAATGATAGAAAGGATGATGGTGATGGAGTTAGGGTTTAGGGGGGAGCTGTTGGCTGTGAGGGAAGACTGCTATGAAGTGAAGGGGAAAAGAAATGTGTGGGTTAAAAGTGTGGATACGAGTTGTTAAAAAGAGAGAGAGAGAGAGAGAGAGAGAGAGAGAGAGAGAGAGAGAGAGAGAGAGTATAGAAGCTTTTCAAAAAGTAGTTTTGTGTTATTGAGTTGTGATTGGAGATGGGATTGGATGTGTCATAGGTAGCCTTTCCTTTGCATCTCATGGCTTGGCCAAAATAAGTTAATTTGGATGATGAAGGTTTGACTGGATGTAAATATGAATTTCTCCATAATCTTTCATGGTTAGTGATTTGTCCATTAGGTTTAGGGTGAGTTGTGCTAGTGTGTTTGGTGTTTTGTAGAAATGGGATTATGTTATATATGTAGGTATTCTTAAGAGGGATGACATGAAGCTTGGGTTGGGTTCAGTTGAGTCAGGTCGGGTCAAAATCGGACTTGGTGCAATAAAAGGCTTAATTTAGTCATTTATGATCACGTGTAAATAAGTAGCATGCGGGAGATCAATTGGATGGCACGCAAGTGGCATATGTGTATTAGACTCAAAATAGGTCAAAACTATATATTGGGTCGATTAGGTTGGGTCGATGTTGAGTCCCGAAATTAAATTAGAAGTTAGGTCACATTTTACAGTAGATGGTCAAATGGCTTAAATTGATCCGAAAGTTGTGCATTATAAATAGAATACAAGGGAACAAGTTTGAGTGAGACATGATATATCAAAATGGAGATAAACTTGTCTCATGAAGAACGTTTCGAGAGATTAACATCTCTGGCGCTCCAAAAATCAAAGTCACGAAAAAGTATATTTAATGACCAAAAATAATTATAATACAATATTTATTGAAAATAATTCATTTAATAAAATTTAAAATAATCCCTAAAATCCAGGGGGCTTACAACCTACCCACCTTAGAGAATTTCATCCTCGAAATTACAATAAGACATAGTATAGGAAGGATAGAAGATTAATATCTTAAAGGAGTCAAATGCAACTAGTCGCAACCAGAAGGCCATGGTTGTGATTTCACTAGTAAGGCTTTGAAAAAGAGTACGCAAATTTAAGTATTACAGTCTGCAATAATCCTTGGTACTATTATAGTACTATTGGTCAAGATTTCAATAAGTTAGAAGGAATCGACTCGGTTGGACATAACTAGAGTGAGGGGGCATAAAGGGATTTATAATCAAGTTCAAAGGAATCGCGAACAAAGAAGTTGTAGATCATGGTGCAGAGAGTTTTAAAAAGCTCCAGAAGAGATTTTCCACAAGAGTATGGTACGACTAAGTTGATACTTGATTAGAAATTTGGAAGGAGTGGTGTCTTAGGATAATATGATCTTTCGACAGTAGAGGTATGAAATCAAGGTTTTAGATTTGAGATCAAGGCATGGCTAAGAAAGAATAAGGTCTTCTCAATCGTACCTTCAGAATGATAAAATGGCTAAATCATGCAATCGTGATTTACGAGCTTAGAAATAGGAAGGGAAAGAATGGATACGTCTAAAACAAATATGGGAAGTCACTTAGAATAATCTGGAAATCAAGAGGCTGAGATAATTGCACACCGATTCATACTATGATTTAGCCTATCTATCATGTTCCTAGGGTAACATATGATTTATCAAATATGGCTAGTCACTTATTCCATAATCCAACTCGCAATATTCGAAAGTCCTTGATATCGTCCAATTTTTATTAGTACACTCTATTTCACCGCTTATCCTATTTAATTGAAATTTCTGCTATCACAATACCAAGTTGCTCATAATGTGATCTGTCGGGGTATTTAAATATCATCTATCCTTGAAAATATACAACCTTTAATTCTTATCCTTTTTCATCCTTATAAACGTCATCATTTTTTGAAATATAGCATCCACTTTGCACAACTCTACTCTAGATTTCTATTATCAATCTATTTAGGGTAATTCTACCTCTCCATCTTGAAATCTTTTCTTCTCATCTTCTGCCGTAATCTCGATCAAGTGCTTACAACTTTTCCATATCAACATCTTTGCTTTTTATTTTCATTTTTCTAATCTTACCTTTCTGTATCATAAATTTGTATCGTCTGTCTCCTCGAGATAATCTCCTCATTCTTTATTTGGACCTCAACTTCAAGATCTTGCTTAAGGTATAGTTCTCTCCGTAATCCTCTTTATTTTATCGTAGATAATCATGGTTGTAATCCTCGTCTCAATAATTTTTCATGAAATTTCATTCTTATTCATCTTCATTTATTTAGACTAAACGTATTGTTCCTTATAATTCTCTCTTCTAGCATATCCACTACCTATCTTCAAACTAACACAATGTTCAGTTGCAATTCCTCTAGGGTCTCTAACTAACTTGCATTAACAAAAGGTTTACTAGTTTGCCTCTTGAGGTAAGGTTCTAACTCTATTCCTAGATCCTTGGCTACGATTAATCATGAAGATTATGACCAATTCTTAAACTTAATCAACCTTGAAACTTAGTGTTATACCTTTACAAGCCTTAAGTCATATCCAATAACAGCCTAACCAATGTTCTACCTTATCTATCCATAAACAATTATATGTTTCTCACAAGCATGCCTAACTATCTGCTAAAAAAAAATCTGAGACTTGGTATAATAAGTACTTATATCTAATACCTTTATCATAGTCTAGCTGTATTGGTCATTCTTCCAGTCCTTATCTCCATCTTTCAGGGTTTGACTCATCCAACATTAAGTTGGTTGACTAGTCTAACTTAATCTTACACATTCCCTAGATCACATTTCTCTCTGATTCATAATCTTCCTAGGATAGTTCCTCAATATCTAAGAAATTTCTTCTCCCATTGTATCATATTCCTGATTTTTATATACTCTGCGTTAAAATTTCTTAACTTTTAGTACAACTCTCAAATCTTATATCCGATCATGATCATCATGTTTCATCAATTTGTTCATCCTGACGGTTTCTTGAACTTTAATTGCTATCATCCCTTGAAACTTTTAAGTTGTCTTCCTTCAAATTCAATCCTTACAATCAAATGATTTTTTCTGTACCTTCCCTAGTCAACCCGTATACTTTTATGATAATTCTCTACAGTACTCTATCTAACTCAAACAGAGGGTGGCATAGTTTGGCCTAGTGGTCCTCATGTCTCATGTTATAGTCTACCCACCTTAGCTAATCACATAGTCCTGTCAAGCATGTGTTACTATATCCTTTCAAGTAAACTTCCTTGCTCAATGTGATAATTTTCATGATGTTGTCGAATCACTAATTTGTGACTTAGCAAACATCCAACCAGAGGGATTTTTTTTATAAAAAATTTAAACCTCGATAGAAATGCCATTCTTATCCTATCTGTCTATCTTGTAAGGACGCATATCCAAGCCTCTACATACCCCAAATAATTACCTATAAGATATTCTATCTACCTTAGTCACAATCAATAATAAGTTAATGATGAAGTGGTCGTCAACACAAGTATTCGTCCTTCCGAGAGAGAGAAAGACGAGAATTCATAAATAGTAATTCAAGAATGGTATGATTGAGCAAAAATGTGAAATTTCAAGGGCGATAGCAGAAGTCAAAGAAATTTTCAAAAACAGTAGTGGATTGAGATTCTAATATATTTTCCTAATGCAGGCTCGTCCGGTACAGTAACGTAAACGAAACAATTTATCTCGACCTACATGGGCTGCCACTAAAACATGTCATGCCCCATTTCTAAAATTATAGGAACTTGAGGCGCAAGCATGCCAGCTGATATGATCTTAGGATAAGTTTCCTATTTAATGGACTTATCCCAAGACGTACTACGCTGTCAAGGGTACTAAAAGTAACTAATCATCTACATCTCAATCCACAATAATGAAGCAAATATTAAGAATGAACATAATATATTAAATTTAGCCACCTAGTAATATACATGTTCGAGCAAGCTCGAGAAAAGAATAAGCTTGTAATAATAGGCTATAAAGCAGCATGAACAATAAAGGTAAAATGTATACAGGGAAGAGTAAAAGAAATACTAGAGCACACCTACAAATATATACCTAAAATATCGGTGCATCACGCAGCACCTGTCCAGCTACTCTGTACTAACTTCTCACCAAAGACCTGGAGAGATCACCAGGTCTTCAGCGGGACGTAACAAGATACAAAAATACGTGCCATAGTATGAACTGAATAAAATGAACAACCCAAACCATAACATGGTCCAATATCTATTCACAAATCAGTAAATCATATCTCTGACCAGTCCTGATCAACGGATGGCATACCAGCCCATGATAAGACACTGTCCTATGATACGGTCCGATATAGGTACACGAAACTAACCATTCTACGTGAATGCATGCTGAAGACAACTTTATAGCGTATGGGTAGGTGAATAAGGGATTTACATCGAGTCACGGGCCGATGTCGGATCACGAGCCGATGTAAATATATCACTAGTATACTTCCGACTGTACCTAGTTCACGGCAAGTGGCCGCTGCCGTACATATCCCCTAGTGTATGTATGGCCCATAACCGGGTATCCATGCCCATAACCGGGTATCCACTGAGGCTAGAATAACGTAACTGTCTGTCCCATACACCTACTAATTGTCTTCTTCGCCCCAGGAATTGTACAAGTCGTATCTATGACTCAGACAATCCAAATCTCAATGTGAGTCTCTAACCTAGACACCATCTAATTCTATATGTACCGACACACGAGCTGCTCGCACCGATGATCAGTCGAATGCGTAGGTTCATGCCAATACAATGACCCTTACTCAAGGTGTCGTGAAATATCTCGTGTCAAGTCATAGAAGTTTTTGGGATAACTTCACAGTTTTCGGGTACGTTTACTAACTCTAAATCACACGCGCACGCACCCATAACATCAATGCCATCATCGATAAAACCCAAGTCATCCTTCGATACACACTATCAGTGTCACCGACTAACAATGCAAGAGTATATATGAATAATGTAAATAGATCAGGTATGGCAAGGTATATTGCTTGGGGTAAAGAAGTAATCCGATAATGTCCTACAAGCAAATAATTAAGTCCAAAAGGGGCAACAACATAGGGGTCTCCATGAACGTCGTCGGATGCTAAAACAAACATCACCAATGTTCCCAGAATAAGAAAAATAGCTAAGATAGACTACCCATAAGTCCAATTCTGGACATAGGGGCAAAATGATAATTTTGGACCAAAATACGGCCAATGTTGGACCCACTTTGCACCGAAAAACGTATCAAGATAAAATACAAAATTTTAAGGGCGATAGTAGAAGTCAAAGGAATTTTCAATAACAGTAGTGGATTGAGATTCTAATATATTATCCTAATGCAGGCTCGTCCGGTATAGTAATATAACCGAAATAATTTATCTCGACCTGCATGGGCCACAACTAAAACATGTTATGCCCCATTTCTAAAGTTATAGGAGCTTGAGGCGCGAGCATGCCAGCTGATACAATCTAAGGATAAGTTTCCAATTTAATGGACTTATCCCGAGACGTACTACGCTGTCAAGGGTACTAAAAGTAACTAATCATCTGCATCTCAATCCACAGTAATGAAGCAAATATTAAGAATGAACATAATATATTAAAGTTGGCAACCCAGTAATATATATGTTCGAGCAAGCTCGAGAAAAGAATAAGCTTGTAATAATAGGCTATATAACAGCATGAACATTAAAGGTGAAATGTATACAAGGAAGAGTAAAAGAAATATCAGAGCACACCTACATATATATACCTAAAACATCGGTGCATCACGCAACACCTGCCCACATACTCTGTACTAACTGCTCAACAAATACCTGGAGAGATCACCAGGTCCTCAGCAGGACGTAACAAGATACAAAAATACATGCCGTAGTATGAACTGAATAAAATGAACAACCCGAACCATAACATGGTCCAATATCCAGTCACCAATCAGTAAACCATATGTCTGACCAGTCCTGATCAATGGATGGCATACCAGCCCATGATAAGACACTGTCCCATGATACGGTCCGATATAGATACACGAAACTAACCATTCTATGTGAACGCAGGCTGAAGACAACTTTATAGCGTATGGGTAGGTGAATAAGGGATTTGCATTGAGTCACGGGCCGATGTCGGATCACGAGCCAATGTAAACATACATCACTAGTATACTTTCCGACTATACCTAGCGCACGGCTCGTGGCCGCTGCCGGACATATCCCCTAGTGTATGTATAGCCCATAACTGGGTATCCATGCCCATAACCGGGTATCCACTGAGGCTAGAATAATGTAACTATCTGTCCCATATGTTCGACATTACAAAAGGTTGAACGAGCTTTTTGTTTATTGAACGTAAAAAGACCTATGTACAGAGAAGGAAGTCTTAAACATGATATTCTAAGTACAAGGGGAAGACCTATGTACAGAGAAGGAAGTCCTAAATATGATATTCTAAGTACAAGGGGAAGAGTTTCTGGGAAAGTGTGACGGTGGAGATTAAGCACTGCAGCAGCTTCTTTACTCCGTTGATGATCCGACGACGTGTTGAACTTGCTCTGACTTTCTGATGCCTTTGATGGAACTCTAGGGTTGCCGATTAAGAGGATGCTTGGAGCTGGAGATTTGTTATTCGGTGGTCTCTCCCTCTTTGTTGAAGGAAAACTCCTTCTATTTTTAGGAAAAAAAGAGCACATATGCGATGCGCGTTAGGATTTTGAGATACGAAGGAATCTGCCGTCATTGTACGGTACGGGCGTCTGCGACGCTGACACATGGAGGACATTAAGATTTCCTTCAATCGAGATCTCTGGTGGTTATCGAAATAACCGAAGGAGGAGACATGTGGCGTGTCCCAATTTGCTTGTTCGAATACAACCGAGTAAATCTTGGGATTTTATCTCAAATTTGGATTTTGATTGATCCTCGTCTAAGATTTAAATCAATTTGATAAGATATCAACCATGATTAACCTTAATCCTATCTTTGAGAGAGTCGGTTTAAGCAAACTGACTGGGTGGAACCATGCTTTCTGTGCCTCTGGCGAGGTCTGAGTACTGCTGCGCTTCTGGGGCGACAAGTAGACCGTTCTTCTGGACACAACGAAGCCTCTATGCTTTCAGGCGACGAGTGGACTATGCTTCGAAGACGACGGAGCCTCTATGCGTATGAGCGACGAGAAGGCTGTGTTTTGAGCGATGAAGTCTCTGTACTTTAGGATGACTAGTAGGCTTGTGCTTCAGGTTGACGAGGTTACTGTGCTTTTGGTGCGACAGGCGGACTTGTTTTGGATGCAATGGTATCTCCAAAGCCTCTGATGAAAGGTAGTTGAGCTTCTGGGTCGGAGCAGATTGCTGCGCCGTTGGAGTTGAGGTGGTGTAAAAACATCACCAGTTTGTGCCTGAGGTTGGCGCAGGAATGTAGCTGCGCCTCTGGATTGAAGGTATTGGCTTTGAAGTCTTCTTTTAAAGAGCACTGAATGACCGCTCCTTAATGAACGACTCCCTCTTAATTGCCACCATTACTTGGGGAATTTCAAGGGGTCCTAGGAAAGTCTAGGACTTAGTCGAATGAACTTTATTTAATGAGGTTCATCGTGCTGAGTCCTAGGTTCATCCCATTAATGTGGGAACTTTGATCGTCGGCCATGTGGCCTATGTTTTGGACCACTCCCGCACTATATAAAGGGGGAGTTTCTTCTGAAGAGCTACATCTTCTTCTCCTTCTTGTCCTGTAACACCATACTTGATCCAGACTTAGCTTCGAGCGACATTTGGCCTTGCCTAAGTTAAATTTTGGTTGAGGATTCCTTCGTTCAAAGGGCTATGCCTTCGTAGAAGAACTGTTGATGAGCCTCGAAACGTGCTAGAACGCTTCTCATAACGAGTTCGAACCTGGGTGATGCCTTTGAGGTCTTGGAGGTCCTGACGACCTAGCTTGTAGGTGGATGGCCAACCCGGAGAGCCACAGGTTATGCTCTGCCCTGCCTATTATGGGCTTTGCGACCTGCTACGCAGCTTTTGGAAACCCGGGCCAATAGCTGCTTCAGGATGTTGCTCGCTTTAGTCGAGTAGCTGATGCGCTTTTGGAGGGAAAAAGCTGTAGTGGAGACTGTATTCACATCTTCTATCCACAGTGCCTCTCTCCATGACAATCACACTGTGAAGAGTAACCCCGGCGTAGATCTGTAGGAGTTTTCAATTCGGCACATGTAATCACAAAGTCTTTTGTAACATATACTTGTAATTATGTCTTTATGCAGTCTTTTAAGTAATCATGACGAGTCTATAGCAGACTCTTGTAGCCATGATTAATAAAAAGGACTTCTGAGCTTTTCATCTGTTTGTGACTTTTGTCTTTGCTGTTAGCATGCTTGACCGCCTGAGCCTCTGCTCCTTGTATTATGCTGAGATTTTTCATGCTTCTGCACCATGCGCCTACTGATTGTCTTCCCCGCCTCAGAAATTGTACAAGTTGTATCCACGACTCAGACAATCTATATCTCAATGCGAGTCTCTAACCTAGACACCATCTAATTCTATATGTACCGACACACGAACCGCTTGCATCGATGATCAGTCGAATGCGTAGGTTCATGCCAACACAATGACCATCACTCAAGGTGCCGTGTAATATCTCGTGTCAAGTCATAGAAGTTTTTGGATAACTTCACAGTTTTCGGGTACGTCTACTAACTCTAAGTCACACACGCACGCACCCATAACATCGATGCCATCATCGATAAAACCCAAGGTATCCTTGGATACACACTATCAGTGTCACTGACTAACAATGCAAGAGTATATATGAATAATGTAAGCAGATCAAGTATGGAAAGGTATCTTGCTTGGGGTGAAGCAGTAATCCGATAATGTCCTGCAAGCGAATAATCAAGTCCAAGAGAGGCATCAACATAGAGTTCTCCAAGAACATCGCCAGATGCTGAAACAAACATCAGAAAATAGCTAAAATAGACTAGCAATAAGTCCAATTCTGGACACAGGGGTAAAATGGTAATTTTGGGTCAAAATACGGCCACCGTTGGACCCACTTTGCACCGAAAAATGTGTCAGGACCAAGGTCATCAAAATTTAGCAAACTATATGACTATGAGTCTAGAATGACGATACAAACCCAACGGTATATCCAGAATTGGATTCCGATGTGCCGATCTTAAAATGGTCCATTGACCCGGACATTAGAATCCGTTTTGTATGGAAATACATGCTGGAGCCAAAGTCCACTAATCTAGCAAAATATATGTCAACGAGTCCAGAATGATGATACGAACCCAACAGTATATCCAAAATTGGATTCTGATGAGCCGATCTCAAAATGACCCATTGACTCGGACTATGGGGCCCGTCTTGTACCGAAATACATGTCAGGGCCCATGTCCTCCAAATCTAACAAACTTTATATAAATTTATGCCAAAACGACACGACGAGTCTACTAGTGGTGTCAGAATTGGAATCCGAAGTCTCGAGTCCAAAATTGGAATTTTATAAGTTGGATTTACAAATTCGGACAGCCAACTTTGGCGTCAAATTTAACCAATCAAACGAGCTCACAAAGAAATAAAACTTAAATGACAAGAAGTTGGTTATCCAGCTGTTCATAAGAACCGATGGCACATCAAACGGAGCTGTGATGACGGAGATACAAATCAACGAAGTTGGCTCCATGAAACTATCCAAAATAAACACAATTATTCGAGCAACTTGGTGGCCGATTTTGACATATCAAATGAATTAATTAACGGCTGAAACTTTAGGTGAAGGTAGAGCTACAACCGAGATTGCAACAGAGGAAAGAGTTTGGCGATCCAACGGTCGGATTGCACAGAAAATGCACACAAAGTTGTTGTCTCGAAACGTAAGTTATGACTTCTTCAATACGCGTGTTACGACGGGATTTCGATCCGAAGTTGAAATCGACTTCCTATCGTGCGGGTGGCCGTCGAGGATGGTCGAGGTGGTGCATGGGCGTTCGCCAGGCATGAGGGGTTGCCGTCGTACGACGGCGTAGCCGCGTGTAGGCAGTTCCCCGCCGGAGAGACGCAACAGCAGCAACTGCTGCTGGCCGCGAGGGGCGGCGACCAACACAGCTGGATGGCGCACGGTGCTCAAAGGTGCACGATGGACAGGGGCATGGTGGCACGACGACCGGAGGTGTGACCCGTAGTGTTGCACTATCGTAGCAGCAACAGCTGCAACAACTGCGACAACAGCCAAAAAAATGGACGATAACAGTAGTCGCTTGGTCGGGCGACCCTGGCGGCGATGGTCGGCTGTGGGCTCCCCCATCTGGGCGGCGCCCTGGGTGGAAGGTGCCCTGCTGTAGCCAACCAAAGGGTCGACAGCACTCGTGACAGCAGGTGTGCAATGACAACAGCCGTTCAAGCAGCAGTACAACGAGAAACAGAAGATGAGGGTGGAGAATAAGAAGTATGGAAGAGAGGGGAAGGAAGTAAAGAAGAAAATATTGGGAAGAATGATGGTGATGGAGCTAGGGTTTAGGAGGAAACTGTCGGCTATGAGGGAAGGAGATGCTGCTATGAAGTGAAGGGGAAAAGAAATGTGTGTGTTAAAGGTGTGGCTGTGAGTTGTTAGAAAGAGAGAGAGAGAGAGAGAGAGAGAGAGAGAGAGAGAGAGAGTATGAAAGCTTTTATAAAAGTAGTTTTGTGTTGTTGAGTTGTGATTGAGCATGGGGTTGGATATGTCATAGGTAGCCTTTCCTAAGCATCTCATCGCTTGGCCAAAATAGGTTAATTTAGATTATGAAGGTTTGAATGGATGTAAATAGGAATTTCTTCATAATCTTTCATGGTTAGTGATTTGTCCATTAGGTTTAGGGGTGAGTTGTGCTAGTGTGTTTGGAGTTTTGTAGGAATGAAATGGTGTTGTGTGTATAGGTATTCTTAAGAGGGATGACATAAAGCTTGGGTTGGGTTCAGTTGAGTCGGGTCGGGTCAAAATCAGACTTGGTGCAATAAATGGCTTAATTTAGTCATTTATGATCACAGGTAAATAAGTAGCATACGGAAGATCAATTGGGTGGCACACAAATGACATGTGCGTAGTAGACTCAAAATAGTTCAAAACTATATATTGGGTCGATGTCGAGTCCCGAAATTAAATTGGAAGTTAGGTCACATTTTACGGTAGATGGTCAAATGACTTAAATTGAT
This sequence comes from Iris pallida, assembly GCA_029216955.1. NCBI lineage: Eukaryota > Viridiplantae > Streptophyta > Magnoliopsida > Asparagales > Iridaceae > Iris > Iris pallida. Next base: position 3,704,005 of record JANAVB010029619.1, read on the forward strand.
CCGAAAGTTGTGCGATGTAAATAGAGTACAAGAGAAAAAGTTTGAGTGGGACATGATATATCAAAATGGAGATAAACTTGTCTAGATCAAAACTCATGAAGAACGTTTTGAGAGATTGACATCTCTGGCGCTCCAAAAATTAAAGTCACAAAAAAGTATATTTAATGACCAAAAATAATTATAATATAATATTTATTGAAAATAATTCATTTAATAAAATTTAAAATAATCCCTAAAATCCAGGAGGCTTACAAAAATCACTACCACTATCTATGGCATATGGCATCTGTAATCCCCTCCTATCTATCAAGCAACGAAATTTCAATAAGCAAACTAATTTATACTATAACTTAAGAATTTCTGATGATTTCTATAAGGCACGATTATTTGTCACTCCGAAATAGGAAGGAACGAGAAGCAATGGTACGAGGAAGCAAAGAAAGAGTAATCGAGAGCAAATACGAAGTTCAAGGATGGTAAAAAAATTTCTAAAAGAATTGTCAAAGCAGTTGTGGATTGAGATTCCTAACGGTTTAACCATATTTTCAGGCCCGTTCGGTACAGTAACATAACCGAAATAGCTAACTTGACCTGCATGGACCACCAAAAAATATGTAACGCCCCAGTCCCAAAATATAAGACTAGGATATGTATACATGCCAGCTACGTATCAAGTGGACTCCAGTCCAGCTCGAATACGTATAAGCTGTCTAAAATAGGGTCTAAAATGGCAAATCAACTATATCTCAATCCAGAGACAATAATCTCAAGTGGGAACCAGTGCATTAATGCTGATCAAACAATAATACAATGATGCTACTTGAGTATAAATACAAGAATACATAATTTGTAGTAAGGTTGGCCAGACCTTAATACAATCATCTGAGCAAGCTCATAATAGAAAGTAAGCTTATAAAACTAGGCTATACAGCTGAAGATGTCATCATAAAATATAAAAGACGAAAGAATGATAAAAATACCACTATCGATACCTAAATCTTGGAGATATAATCGTCCCCCAATCTATTCTTCTATTCTAGTAGTCTCAACAAATACCTGGAAGAAAACCAGCAATAACCTGGAGTGATCACCAGGTCCTCAGAGGGACGTAGCAAGATACACAAAAATATGCCAAATGTAACAGTAAATAACATGCATGGAGAGAGGAAAGTAAAACATGAAAGAAATCAACAAAGACGTCTCAATACCGTAATGCCATAGGATGCTCCCGATCTCGAGACAAACGATAAGTCTCTACTACAGTAATGCCATGAGACACTCCCGGTCCTAGAGATGGGATAACAAGTCGATAACAAGTCTCTAACACCGTAACACCATGGGATGCTCCCAGTCATGGAGATGGAATAACAAGTCGATAAAAAGTCTCTATACCGTAATGCCATGGGACACTCCCGGTCTAGAGATAACAAAGGTCAAGTCTAGTAATTGATCTCGGCTATAGGTCAAGTCAACTCACTGGAAAGGAGACTAAGGACTAGCAAATATTGTCACAACACTCATAGGAAATAAAAAGTGACATATAGGGAACAAATAATAAACTTACACGTAAATAAGAAAATAGCAGTATCATGAACATGAGTAGCTGGTAATAAAATATGACTAAAAAGAAATAAAAGTATAGAAATGCATGAAAATAAACTATACAAGTAGGCAGGGTATACTTGCTTGGAGTTTTGTCCAATCTGTGCTGAGACTGTAGTGCCAAGTCTAACCGAGCTATCCATGAGCCAGTAAATCATACTCCTTGTAATATCTATCAACCCCAAATCACAAACGATATGTATTATTTACTAAATACAAGTATGACTAATCACTCCTACCTAGAAAGCTTGGGTCATTCTAAGTTGTGTAATACCTATGTCACCTAGGCCATTTATTAATCATACTATCTAGAACTAGGTTACACTAGTCTCGTTGATCGTTACTCGTTAAAAATATGGATTACAAACTCTAGGTTTTGAATATTAAGTTTGTATCTCGTAATTCGTACAACAAAATCTATGACACGCGAATCGAGACAATATGATTAACCACAAGATTAACAATCTTATTTTGGCGATTCATACAGTCACTTTGTCAATTTCAGCGACGTGAGATCACTGGAATCGACTAATCTTAGTTTCGACGCACGAATTCTGAAATACGAACATAATATAAATTAATTATAATTTAATGATACTACCGTAGGAAAAATCTAACAAAAGTCATCCGATGATAAAACAGACATCACTAACGTGTTCAAAATAGTCAAATTAGCTAGAATAGCCTACACATAAGTCCAATTTTGGACACAAGAGCAAAACAATAATTTCGGGTCAAAACGGTATCCGTCGTTGGATCCGCTTTGCACCGAAAAATATGCCAAGACAAAGGTTGTCCAAATTTGACAAATTATATGTCAATCTTGGCCAGAACGATGCCACGAGTCCAATGGTGGTGTCAGATTTGGAATCCGATGTCCCGGGTTCCAAATCCAAATTTTACATGTTGGAAATTACGATTTTGAACGACCAACTTTGGTGTCGATTTTAACCAACCAAACAACATCCTATGAAACTGAAATTTTAATACCATAAAGTTGGTTATACCTGCTATACGGTGGAGTTGGTGGTTTGTCAAACGGAGCTTCGACGAGAGAGAAAAAAATCCGTAAAGTTGGCTCCACGAAACTGTCCAAAATAAATATGTTTTAAACGGTCAACTTGGTGACCAATTTTGATCTATCAAACCATCGAATTAATGGTTAAAAATTTAGGTGAGAGAAGGGATATATACCAAGATTGAGACGGAAGAATCAGATTGATGATCCAACAGACTAATTGTCCAGAAAACATGCCCAAAGTTGTTGCGATGAAACTCAATTCTGACTTCGAATTCACGCGCGTCACGACGGGATCTCATGCGAAATGCAAAAATAGCCCGTCCTGTGTGTCGGGGAGGAGGGTAGCATGCTAGGGGTGTTCGTCGGGGTCATCGAGCTCGTACAACAAGGTAGCAACAGCCGTCGTGTCGTCGCAACGGGTGCTAGGACCGCCGCTGCTGCTTGTGTCGCATTGCACACGTGCGCATGTATGTGTTGCGTTGATGTGTGCGCATGTGTGGAGGAGGACCGACAGTCACGTGGTGGTGTGTAAGTCTGGCATCGTCGATCGGGGTGGCGGTGGTGGTCGCCGTTACTGATGTTGCACAACTGTGGCTGCTTTTTGTGTTGTGTCGTATTGCTCCGGCCTGCCGTGGCCTGCGCGGCCAGGCGTGCGGTTGTCCAAGTGTCCGGTCGCACAGCCAGGGGAGGACAATGACGATGGATGTGGCTGTGTAGCGAAAAGTGGTTTTCTGGGAGCGCTGTGTCGATTAGGGTTTCTCATATCATATATATCGATAGGTACGTGATATGGAGATGATAGAATTAAAGGTGCGGAGAGAGCGATTTATATACATATATAGATTTATACATATAGGGTCTTAGCTGACTACTTACATGGCTACATAGGATTCCAATACTAGTTTAGCTTAGGATCATTAGATTATTAGCTCTAGAGAGTAAGCGACATTTAGGATCTGCTTCCTAAATCTTTTGATTTAAATGATGTGTAGTTATCTAATTTATAAATCACCACCTTAAATAATTTATATATATTTTTCACGTTAAATACTCTATATGTGATTTATTATATATATACAATATTTTAATATATATTTGGAATTGTTTTATATTTACCATCCAGTGTGTGTGTGTGTGTGTGTGTGTGTGTGTGTGTGTGTGTGTATATATATATATACATATATATATATATATATATATATATATATATATATATATATATATATATATATATATATATATATATATATATATATATTTTGTTTTTTTGTTTATATATATATATATATATATATATATATATATATATATATATATATATATGTTTTTTTGTTTTTTTTTTGTTTTTTGTTTTTTTTTTTGAAAAACACAAAAGAGCCCTGGGATGCTAAGTAGCTAATACAAGAGATTTATTGGGTACATAGCAAACTTGCAAAAGAAATACGAAATTTGAAACCATGGGGGCGCTCGGCCCTAAGGGAGGGATGGGCACACAGCCCAATGCAAACCATTGGAGGGTGTTCAGTAGAGAAGTAGTCTTCCTTTTTTTTCGGAAAGAGAAAAGGAAACCGAAATTCGAAAAAAATCGAATTTCGAAAAGGCACGCCATGTGCGGTGCACTGGGCCCGAGGGCAGGCTGGCAGATGCACTGCCCGAAGCAGGCCTGCCACCCAAGGACGCGCACTGCACGAGAGGGCGCGCTGCCCGAGGTGGGCGCGCGTCCCGGGGGGAGGGGGAGGCCGGTGCCGGGGCGGCGTCTGGCCGGCGTGCAGGCCGAGACGGGGACCAGCGCCAGAGGGGGGCGCCCGGCGCGGCGATCGTAGGCGGAAGCTCCGGCGGAGCGAGTTCCGGCGAGGAAGGCACGTCCGGAAGGGAGGGAGAGGCGGGTGCTCGACCTTCGGGGGGAGGGAAAAGGCGGACGGCCGCCGGGCGGAGAGGAGGGAACGGAGGCGCGGCCGGGAAGGAGAGGGGGGCTGCACGCGCGAGAGGGGCGCGGCAACTCCGGCAAGGGAGGGAGGGGTAGGAGGGGGGGAGGGGGGTGGGGACGCTGGCTGAGCTCCTAGCGGTCGGCCGACGGGCGGCTACAGGAACTCCTGAGCGCGTACCGGGGGGCGAGCGACGGTGGCGGCGATGTCTGGGGAGCCAGAGCGATGGCAGAGCTCGCCGACGTCCACCTCGCAGGGGCCGGAGAGGGAGGGAGGCTAGAGGATGCTGTGCTGCCACCGTGGCCCGCGTGGTGTGGACCACCGACGCCGGAGAGAGCGTCGACGAGGAAGAGGCGGAGGCGGGGGCCTAGCCGGAGGGGGCTGGGGGATGCATCGTGGCCACCAAGGCCCACGAGTTGGGGGCCTCCGATGCCGAAGAGGAGGTGGGCGCCGCGCCGGGGTGGCTGTGGGCCGGAGAGCTAGCCGGAGACGGCCACGGGAGGGAGAGGAAGGCGTTGGGCGCCGCCGCGGTGGGAGGAGCCGTATACGTAAGGGGGGCGGCGGGAGGAGGAGACCCCGAGTAGGGGGCGCCGGCGACGCAGCGGTGACGGCCAGGGGAGGAGACGCCGGAGGCGCTTCAGGCCTGGGACCGCCGGAGGGGGGGAGGGGGCAGAAACCGGCGCACGCGCGGAAGGCCACTGGAAAGAAGGCGCTGCCGAGAATGGAGGCGGCGGGGCAGCGATGGGGACGATGGGGGGCGCCGACGAAGCAGGGGGTGTACGGAGGGCCGCGCCAAGCCTGGAAACGCCTGCATCGCCCTGGACGTCGAAGGGGCTGGGAGTTGGGGAGGGGATGAGGGAATCCCCTCGGCGGGACGGCGATGATGGGGGGGATCCCCACGACGGGGAGAGCCTAGCCTGGTCCGGCCAAACAGGGGTAGGGGAAAGACCGCCGAGGGGTACGAAGTGGTGGATGGGCACGGTCGTCCCCGGCAGGCCGACCGGCCAGCCTACCCACAATATTTCGGCGGGCGGAGAGGCTAGAAGAGGGGAGCCATCCCGCTACCTCATCTTCTCTCTCTCTATATATATATATAGACACACACACACACACACACACACACACACACACACTGGATGGTAAAATAAAACAATTCACAAATATATATTAAAATATTGATCTTATCCAATATATATTACATATACAATTTATCTATATCTTCTATATAAAATGAACCCCTATACTATAGTGCACATATTTCAAGGCATTCATAAATATAAATAAAATATATTTACCGAAAGTTAAAAAATAATACCGTTTAGGGAAGTTATATATACCTAAATTTAAACTCAAAATAAAACATGGTAAACTTAAGGTGGCGGTTTACAGGCACTTCCTGCATATTGGGTTAGGATTCGACTGGGACTCTAAAGCCCAGAAAGAGATTCAAAGTTATACCTAGCGAGATTTGAATTGGTTTTCAAAAAATGGAAACGAAATATTTGGTTATATTTAAACCTATTTGGCTGTACAAAATCTCATAAAATAAAGTCAAAATAATTATGCTAAGGCATAGCAACCTAACATGGCTCTACCAAGTAGGGTTAGATATGTTAGGGTCCAAACATATTTTCTACTAAAATCGAACCCGAGAAGTCAACCAATGAGTCTCATGTGCCATTTATAAATAAATAGCACATGGAAACTCGATTGAATGGTACACCCTAGGCACGTGCATTGTAGGCTCAAAATGGGTCAAAACCATATATTGGGTTAAATGGTTTTGGTTGATGTCGAGTCCCGAACTCACGTTTGGAAGTTAGGTCTAAAATTACGGTAAACGACCAAATGGCCTAAATTAACCCAAAGTTGTACGAAGCAAAAAACTGTTAGGGGAGAAATTTGGATGGGACATGATATATCAAGTTGAAGGTTGACTCGTCTACTTCAAAACTCATGAAGGAAATTTCGAAAGATTGGCATTTCTTGTGCTCCAAAAATCAAAGCTACAGAAAACTACTTATATAGTCTTAATTAAAAATGAAATATAATCTAATCATACAAAATAAATACAAAAAAATTAAGTCCAAAAATCAGGGTGCTTACATGGCGATAGAAAGTTGTACAAACTAAAATCTATGCGCCCTAGTCTCCCAAGCGCTTCTTTTTCACATGCTGTGAACTACTGTGCATTACCTTCCAATGTACACAAAATGCGTCCATATGGCAAAACTTCTCAAGACCTAAGTATTGGGTTCTCCCAAGTACATAAAATAGGTCGACGAGTTCATAAACCAACTTTTCCATGCATGGACTCTGTTTAGACACATAAGAAGGGAAACAAGGTCATACATTCTTCTGTTGATCTGCGTGATATGCTTTGGCACAAACGTAAATAAATGAAGATGTCATGAAACACAGTCGTGTCACCTCAAAGATATTTTCGTGCAAAAATTGTTATCAACTGCTGATGCTCAAAGACATTTGATCAACCTGTTAGGTGATCTGTCTTCCAAAGATTGCAACCAAATCTGCCGAATTTGTCATGTCTTGGACGACAATTTTCTGATAATGAAGATGAGTTATCAGTGGCCTCGGTTTATGCAACATCAAGCTGAAAAGAAGATCAAATGTCTTCTTCCTCTTCGTCCAGAGGAGGTCAAAGACCCCTTTCACTAGAGGGTATTTATCAAGGAACTCATTTCCGATCTAGACATTCTTCTTGCATGCTTCAAGTTCCAGAACAAGATAATACTGGGGTAGCACTCTTCCAGTGATTATTCTACATCCCAGTCTGATGACAGAGTACTTCGAACTTCAGAAAGAAGTATTTTTGGTAAACCTAGAGACGATACAGTCTCACAGTCAGAGTCGAATAATACTAGTTCTAGTAATGCTTCCTTGCATATTTCTCCATCTGCCAGTCCACATACAACATCTGTGTATGTGACGGGTAATGAAGATGGAGGTAGTAGTGATTGACATAGAACTGATAATCTTAAGAATATGCTGCAAAACATTATGACGATGATGCAATAGATGCAGACAACAATTAACATACAAATAACAACCCTGCATCAATCTCATGCACCAACCTAATCTTCTGTCGATCAAGATACAATGAGATGTCTTTAAACCCTAATCCACCACCGGTAGTTGGAAATGTTCCTGTGTCAATAATACAATAGGCATAATCGACTATCATACAGTCCACCCCTGCATATCAGCCAATTGATACTCTAGAAACTATTTGAGGTATCAATGCTCGATTGGATAATATGACTTCATAGGAGGAGCTCCATCAAATGGAAATCTTGTGCCCTTATCCTTCAGGATGGGATAATGTGGTTTGTCCTCCAAAGTACAAACCCCAATCACTGATTCCTTATAACAGAACAGGTTCACCCAGACAACATTTGACATACTTTTATTCCCAGACCGTTCACATACCCAAAAATAATGCACTTTGGTCTAAATTGTTTATCGGTACCCTGAAGAGAGTGGCTTTTAATGATTTTGCAATCTGCTTGATGATTGCATTAAAATCTTTAGAGACTTGGAGAAATTGTTCCTTACTAGGTTCTACAAGGGGACATGTGATATCTCATTGTCAAATCTCATTGCAACAAAGCAGGATAATAAAGAGCCAGCTCATAAATTCGTTGAACAATTTAGGAGACTAGCAATAAAGTTGCATCCTAGGACTCCTCAGTCGGTATTGATTGATACATGCAGGGATAATTTTTTACCTACAGTCAGATTCTACATTGGGCCTAGAGACTATAATAATAGGCACACTTTCATCGCTGCTGCCGAGAAGGCTGAAGAATCCGTCCAAGTTTTGTATTTAATTAGACTCAAGTCACCAGAAGATAAAGGGAAGCGCCCCCAGAATAATAATACTTCTGGAAAAACTAACAAAGGGAAGGAGTCCGTTACGGTGGATGTTTCCGCAGCTGCTTTCCAGCCCAAACAAAAATCTCCAACTGCTCTGAGACTCGAGCCATATTACACATTCAATGAAGCCCTCACACTAGACATCTTCCATGTACTCATGAAGGGTAACAAGTTGCAATTGCCTTCCCCTCGAAGGCTAGAGGAAGTAGGATGGGCCATTGACCTGAAGTACTATTTCTATCACCAATATGTGCATCATCCTACGAAGGATTACTACATATTGGAGAACCATATCCAACAATTACTTGATTCAAAGGCCATCACGTTGCATACAGATGAGAAACAAGTATAATCTTGTTTCTCTCCAGTTTGGGGATCTTCCTGCAGTTGATTCAAGACGATGTTATACCGATAGAAAAAGCAGCATTACAAGTTGTCAATCTTCCCCTGGTTCGTGATCAAATAAATAGACTCATACTGATCACTACTCAGCGTGGTAAGGTTTTATGGATCCATCATGATCTTCTTCAAGATATGGATTCAAGACCTACCCCTTCTACTACCAAGATTCAGGGAAAGAAGAAGAGTAAGCCATGTAATATGGTCAGTGATGTTTTAATCGGGGAGACCAGGTCCGGAAAAGCATACTTACGGACTTCCAATCATGAACAAGATGATAATCCCTTTCCTACAATCCCTGCTTCTAATCCACATGCTACTTCGACTCTATCTAAATCAGGTCCATCAAAGCAAACTCCAAAAGAAAAGAAAAAAAAAAAGAAAAATAAAAAGTGAGTTAGATAAATCATTGAAGAAATCTAATCTTCTTGGGCTTAACAAGCCCTCTAATTTTGACATATTGGCACAGCTTGCCAATACCCCCGCTCAGTTATCCATATTCGAGTTGCTCCGTATCTCCAAAGAGACTTGGGATGCATTGAGTGAGGCGTTGTAACATGCAGACTCATATGTATCCTAGATAGCGAAACCTGATGATGATTATATGATTTGTCCTTATTATCATAATATATCACAGAAGATTTCCAATATCATTTTTACTCAGGAAGACATGTTGTTGAAGAACAACTAACACGATAGGCCTTTGTATTACACAGGGTATATCGAGGTTTGTAAGGTGGACCGCTTCCATATTGATCTTGGTTCATCTGTTAGTGTTATCCTTCGAAGTTTGCTTCAAAGATTGGGGATTCTAATGCACAAGTTGTTGGCTACCTCACCACTATCACTAGCTTCAATGCCGGACAAAGTCATCCCCTGGGGAAGATCTGTCTCAAATATCAAATTGGTAATCTTCGAATTGAGGTTATCTATTACATCATCGACGCCAATGTGTCCTACAATATCTTATTAGGACGATCGTGGATGCATAAAAATCTTCTTGTACCATCAACTCTTCACCAGTATTTCAAATATATGAATGAAGAGGGGGTAGTCTATACACATATGTTGATCATTTTAAAGGGATCGAAGTATATATTTCTGATGCGAGGCTATATAAATCCTTAGATCAGAGGCCATCTGACGATGAACCATCACATATGGTGGTAGATAAGGAGGACATTAACGGTGAGTCGGAAGAAGCATCTATTGATCAAACCACAAAAGAACACTTAGCTATATATTTGAAAGGCCCTATGTGGAAAGAATCAGTTGAAGGACTATATATTTGAAAGGTCCCGTATGGAAGGAGCTCGTCAAAACTTCACAGAAGGTTCATAAAGGAGGTAGTACACCTTTCGTCGTTGATCTGTGCAAGAACAAAATAAACATCAAGAAGAAGGAACATCTGGTGATTGACCTGAGGACTAAGCAAGACGAACCATTCGTAGTTGACCTCCGTCGAAGCAAGTATCCAATTCAACCAGATGAGCCCCTGGTGATCGATCTGACTCATGTTGTGATCGCTGCTGGAGCAGACGTTATAAATAAACCTCCATATATTAAACTTCCCAAGGATGTTTTCCCGGAAGAATAAATTATGTACATACCTAATGAAAAATGTTTTGCTTTTGATTACTTTGGTTTTCCTAAGACTGGTCTAAAAACTGTAGACTCTTTGTGTTCACTTATCACGGATACGGGGTTATCACTGCCTATATCTATTTTTTTTCTAGAAGTAGTATTCCATGCCTGTCATACAAGGATTCTTATATCGAAGTACCAGTTAGGTCGATTGGTGAGACACCGATCATTTTCGGCCGAGCCGAGGTTCCTAAAGAGGGTCTGATCGATGATCCCGAACCAGATACCGATAGAATGCAGCTTTACCGGTACACTTCTTAAGCGAAGAATATTATTCAAAAAATGGACTATGATTTAGATAGTCAACAAGGCCTTAATTTTGGTAGGGACCGACGTTTACCGCGGCGTATCTCAACTCCAAAAGGAAAATTGCAAGACTATTATCATCGTACTCGTGCTGGGTTAGATATGTGTCTCCTCCAACCACTTCAGAGATCTCATATGAAGAAGATAGTGAGACACATTATTATTCTTCTGATTCTTCAGCGTGGGATTCAGAATCACAGTGTGGGAGCAATATTTAGAGATGTTTTCTCAGCCTATATGGTATCTGGTGATCAAATAGAGGATGATGATATTTTTATTGAGCCTTTTGAAGTCGATGCTTTGGCTCAACAGCTTAAGACCCAATGAGAAATGCGATTTGAACTACGGGAACCTCCTACCCAAGATGAAGTTGTTTAAATTAATTTAGGTGGTTTAGAATCGCCTAAACCAATATTCATTAGCAAAAGTTTATCTAACGAAGATAAAAAATTTCTTCTTGAACTCATTAAAGAGCATATAGATGTATTTGCTTGGAGTTATGAAGATATGCCTGGACTTGACCCATAAGTAGCAATACATCATCTTAATATACTTTCTAATGTTAAACCCGTGAAGCAACAGTAACGACAGTTCCGTCCAGATATGATGTAAGCTATTGTAACTGAGGTAAAGAAACTCATAGATAGCGGATTCATTCGGAAGGAACAATATCCTGATTGGGTTGCTAACATTGTCCCGGTCATAAAGAAAAATAGGAAGATTCGGGTATGAATTGATTATTATGATCTTAATCAAGCTTGTCCGAATGATGAGTTTCCTCTTCCAATCATAGACGTCATGATTGATAACAATTGTGGCTTCGAACGTATGTCCTTTATGGATGGGTTTTTAGGCTACAATCAAATTAAAATGTTTCCAGCTGATGAGAAATACACATCATTTCGAACACCGTTGGAGGTATACTACTATACGGTGATGCCCTTTTGTCACGCCCTAGTTCAATAGGAACCTAAGACATGAGCATGCCAGCTGTACGACTAAAATAAGTATTTCCAATTTAATGGACTTATCCTAATCGTAGTACGCTGAATCTTATAAATAATACAACAGTCACATGTAATCTAATATCTCCACAACAACAACGCTATAATCTCATCCACAAAATAACCACATCGACACAGAAGAATATAATAATGTCTGACTGAAATAAAATATAAATCTGAATATCCAAATACAAGATCTGTCTGAAATAACCAAGTATGGTAGAATATGTATATCTACGAAAATTAAATACAATGCTAGAATAATAAAGTACTGAAATAATAATATAGTCAGGATATAGCTAGCTAGATAAAATGTCCATGACTCTAATCAACTGTCAACCCCTGGATCAGGAAAACTCCTCGGGTACAACCTCTATGTCCTCTGCAAAAAATTTGGGCTCAATTTCTGGTCCGTAAACTATAGGATAAAGGTGCCCGTCCGTATCTAGGAAAGAATCAGGTCCTCAGAGGGATGTAACAAGAACAAAATAACAAGCTACAATATGAACAATAATAAATATAAGAAATAAACAGGTTAAACTATCCATCTATGTGTATGCATGTCGAAGACGACTTTGGGCCGTATGGGTATGTAAGGGAGTAGCATTAGCGTCAACCAATGCTAAAATATATACTAGCATACCTCACGACTGTTTTGGAGACTAGTCTGTGGTCGTTGCCGGATATATCCACTAGTATAGCCTATAACAGGGCACACTGAGGCTTATGTGTATTGTCTGTCCCATACGCCTACTAATAGTCTTCCCTTCCCATATCCTGCTAAAGTCACATCCATGACTCGGGCAATCCACATCTCTATGCAAGTCACTAACTAGACTCAATCTAATCAATATATGAACCGTCACACGAACCGCCCGTATCGTTAGCAAGCCAAGTATATAAGCTCGTGCCAACACAATTTAATCTCACTCACTGTGCCGTGTGTGATACGTGACAAGGTATATAAGTCATTTAGAAACAACTTCACATAATCCGGGTACGTCTCCTAGAAAAGTAAGTCAAATATACCTACACAAGCATCGCCACATCGATGGCACCCAAGTCATACTTGGACACATTCTACTAACATAACTACTTCTATCGCAACAACAAACCATGTATTTTAACAGTACAAGAAAAGTACCAAGGTATCTTGCCTGGTTTTTCGACAAAAAAAAAAGTATATGTCCAACTTCAACCTCCATAGACAAGTGATCACGAACTCCTAGAAGATATAAATAAACTAAATAAACACCACCATATTATTTACCATATATATACTTACCTTATTAAGCTAAACTAGTCACAAAAATTAGTCCACTAGTCTAAACTATTTAAAGATACAATAATATATATATTGTCACGCCCCAGAACCAGAATACTGACAAGTAGGGACAGACTAGGCCAGCTACGTAATACCAAAGTACTCCAGTACTCTGAAATAATGTATAAGCTCAAGACATGGGGGTTACTACTATAAGCCAACAATCAATCCTAGTTCAAGCGATCCTAGGTATCTCAATCACAGACAAGTACGCAAAGTAAAAGAAGTATGATCATCAGACATAAAATAGTAAAACGTCCCAAACTATATATACATGGATGATCATGAAGCTAGTAATACAAAGTGAAGAACTAGCAAGAGTAATAGTCATACATGATAAGCTCTAGCTATAGTCTAGAATACGTAAATCTTGTTTAGGCCCGTAGGCTACATGTCAAGATCCTAAAACACGAGCTAAACACATGCTCGGAGACTAAACGCCACAAAAGAATAATATACAAATCAAGTGGGAGAATGAAACAAGACACCCACTTAGGTACTCTGGTGCTCCGGGTTGTCACCGTCAAATAGAAGGTACGGAAGATCCTCTGGGCTCTTCTATCAGATCTGGCCAAACAAAACCAGTGGAGTCAGACCCCAAATAGCAAGTACCACAAAGGAAGCCAAACTTATGAACTAAAACCAGCAATAACTAACATAACAACAGATAGAGACAAAAATAAGTAAATGCGGATCGAGATTCGTGTACTACCAATGCACTTATCTCGAGAATAGAAAAGACAATAAGCAAAGCAACCTGGAGCATAAAGTAAAGGAAGCATGTGAACATGTATGGTAAACTTGACATATGAGCATACTAAGTAGCCGGGTCATGTAAGCATGGTGACTTAGCATGGGGATCATGTATAGCTTGTGAGATAACTGAACATCTGAGCATGTGGGATAACTGGAACATGTATCATGTAGGGTAACTGGAATATTTGGCATGTTAGAGAAATGGTACATGTGAGCATATGAGAACTATATAGAACGACCATGACAAGATGACTTAGGAACAATTTCGGAATCTAAGTTACAACCCGTAAACCAAACAAGGACCGATGTTGTAACCCTTCTTCTGAACAGAACTTAGTCTCTAATCATTGTATAGCATAAAGATCATGTATGGCGTGTGAGTATTGAATAGGACGATAAATGACTAAATGACTTGGAAACTAATCCAGAACCCAGGTTACAACCCGTAAACCAAATAAGGACCGGGGTTGTAACCCTTCTCCTGAACAGAACTTAGCCTTTATCATTTATCGACAAAAGTAAAGTATAAACAATAATGTACTGAATTAAACATACGACACTGCTTAGACAAAACTAGACTAGACTGGACTCCATACAATAATCACGACCAAGCAATGAGTACAGCTTTATACATTAGCTAACTAGGGTTATCACAATCCTAATTACTAACATATGCACTTTTGAGAAATCTAATCCAGTTACCTGCCCTGCAGACTATCCGAATTATCCAGGCCAAAAGGAAAAGAAAGTAATGGCAGATACATCGCCCGGGAGACAAATGTATCCTAAGATATAATAGTGGGTACATTGCCCAGGAGACAAATGTACCCTATAGACCTATACAAGGTACAACACTCGACGGTGTGCTAGAAGTGTGCTCATCATGACATATGATCGTCACGAATTGAATTATAATCAAATTGCTTTAGGTCGATTACCGATGTCAGTAATTGGGGATTGCTCAATTCAAACAGTTATGAATTCAACTCAAATCAATAGTGCTTCTTCCCCTATGCCTCCTATTGGTACTAGTGGACCTGCAATATAGAACCTATAGGTATAACCTTTTGTTCAATACTAAAATCGACAAATAGCTCCAAATCCATTCAGGTTGGGGACGGGACAAAGGGC
Source organism: Iris pallida (assembly GCA_029216955.1). Lineage (NCBI taxonomy): Eukaryota > Viridiplantae > Streptophyta > Magnoliopsida > Asparagales > Iridaceae > Iris > Iris pallida. Next base: position 3,719,014 of record JANAVB010029619.1, read on the forward strand.
TTGCAGGCAACCAAAAAATTCTTCCCTCTCAATGTATCTAGGTAATCAAGCTAGTTGTTTAGTCCTTAACATTTTTTTGTTTGATTCAAGGTGTAGTATTCCACAGAATCCATCATAGACATGATATGCAAGACTGGACAAAAGCAAGAATGTGCATTACAATAAGCTATAACAAGAAAAATATAATAACCTAGAAGCTAAGAGTGCGCTACGATGAGCCACTATAGAGAAAATAGAGAGTACGCCATGACAGGCCACTATCATGTAAGCAAAGAAAAGACATGTATAAGAGTGCACCACGACGGGTCACTATCTAGTAAGCAAAGAAGACATGTAATATGAGTGCGCTACGACGGGCCACTATCTAGTAAGCAAAGAAAGGCGTGTGTCAAGAGCACGCCATGACATACTACGAAAAGAAATTCATATGGCATAGACTGTAAAGTATAATAGATCCGGGAAGGTATGGTAATACATATCATAGCATATAAGAAAGAATCGAAAAGAAAGACATATTATGGCATGTGAAAAGGAATAATTAAAAGTAAGTGCAAGACATAGAATAATAATTGAAAATGTACTAGTGTCAAGTGTATATAGGGTGTATAATCATTCTCTAACTATAAAAGATCATTTAATCATGTTAAGAATTTATTACAGTCAAAGAAATATAAAAAATGGCCAAGTACAGAAAATGTGCCAAAAGATCAAAACTATGATTGAAATTATCAGTTGTATATAAACTCCAATTAAAGTAAAACAAGAAGATTATTGAAGCCAAGACAAACATCTACAACTTTCATGTTTGAGGTTTTTAAGATTCTAACTACAAAACAACTTAAACAATAAAAAATGGTCAAAACAGCCATGCTATGATCGGGTCAAAGCTCAGGGTACATGCATATAACAAGACACATAAACCATTGCAAGAAAGAAGATGCATGGGGGTAGGTGCACCATAAGGGCACCTAGGCAAGCTTGGGCGCCTAGGCAGAGATGCGCCTAAGCACTAGTGGCGCCTAGACAACAATGGGCGCCTGGACCAAGGTGGTGCATGGCCGAAGACAGGCGCATGGCCAGTTGAGGCGCATGGCCAGGGGCGCTAGATCATCATGGGAGCCAAGGCCAACATGGGTGCCTAGGCCTTGATGACTAGAGGGGTGGAGCGCATCACACTAGGCACCTAAGCACCCGTGAGCGAAAGGGGAGGGGGTTCTAGGGTACGCAATGTGCCTGGTCAGACTAGGTGCATCACTTTAGCGCCTAAGCACCGTGAGCGCAAGGAAGAATGGGAGCCAGGGCCATAATGTGCCTGGGCCAGACTAGGCACATCACATTGGCGCCTATGTACCGTGAGCGCTAGGGGAAAGGGTGCCAGGGCCATAATGTGCCTGGGCTAGACTTGGCGCATCACATTGGCGCCTAAGCAACGTGAGCGCAAGGGGGAAAGGGCGTCAGGGCCATAATGCGCCTGGGCCAGACTAGGCGTATCACATTGGCACCTAAGCACCATGAGCGCAAGGGGGAAGGGCACCATGGCCATAATGCGCCTGGGCCAGACTAGGCGCCGTCACTGTTCTTCTTCTCCAAACAGCAGCCAAGCTCCATGGGAACCCAAAAACTTCAAAAGAGCATAACTTGCTCAAAATAAGTCCGAATTGAGACTTCCAAGGGTCTAAACTACGTAGAACGAGATTTCCTACAGCCTGGGACGACTAGTTTTAGGAAATACCAAGTTTTAATAGATCAAACAAAAAAAAATCAAAACTTAGATCTATAAAAATGTAGCCATCAAAATAAAAAATTCCAAGTTCTAAAGAGGCTTAGAATCATGCAAGGAAGAGAATAGAACAAACAAAAATAACTTTGTTCAAGATTTTGGCAAGATGTACTTGCCTTAGGTTGGAGGAGAAAATGAAGAGGATGAAGATAAAGAGAAATAAAATAATGGAGGAGAGAGAGAGAGAGAGAGAGAGAGAGAGAGAGAGAGAGGAGTTGGATTTTATATCAACCCTCTCATCTCAAACCAAACTAAACCAAACCAAGCCAAGTTGAACCAAACCAATTAAACCAAGTCAAGATTTAAACCAAAATAAAAAAGATAAGTCAAAATATGGGTCACCTGACAATTGTCAGAAATCCGTACAATGAGAATGTCAACCGTCGATATACACTAGGGGTGAGCAAATACCGGTCGATATCGAAAAACTGACCGAATACCGATTAAAAATATTTCAAAAACGAACCGAAATTATGTACCGATACCGAATTGCCGAACCGACTAAATTACGGTATAATGGTAATGGTAACGGTTTGAGGGTAATATCATTCCGAAATACCGAACTGAACCGATTCACACACACACACACACACACACACACACACACACACACACACACACATATATATATATATATATATATATATATATATATATTATATATATATATATATATTATACATATATATCATATTTTTTATATTTATATATATATTTATATATATATATTATTATATATATATATATATATATATATATATATATATATATATATATATATTATATATATAAAAAAATATATATATATACATATATATATATGTATATATATCTATAATATATATATTTATATATATATATATATATATATATATATATATATAAATATATATATATAATATATAGATATATATATATATATATATATATTACACATATATATATATACACACACACACATTTTCTAATGTTGTTCATGATTAATTTTACACTACTTATTTTTATTTTTATCTTTGTTTTGGTTGGTTTCCTAGAACTTGGAATGGATTTTAGTGGACTTGAATTTATGTTAAGAATGCTAAGAATTGAGTTTTGATATTTTGAGCTTATATGTTTGTGTTCTCATAGAATTTTGAAGTGAATTTTGGTTACTTAAACTTATACTAAAGATTAAACTTAGTGACCGCGGTTGATATTTTAAGCTCATTTTTAGGTGTTTGTGACTTGTTGTTAGTCTATTTGCAAACAATCGATGGAAAAACTCAGTTGCAATCCCTAAGAAGAGATGCAAAGAATGCAGTTGTAATCCCTAAAAAAGAGATGCAAATAATGCAGTTGCAATCCCTAAAAAAGAGATGCAAATAATGCTGATTGCGTAGCCTAAACGATTAAAAAAAATCGAATCGCGTTTGCAATAGCGGTTTCTCGAAGGCAACAAGAGATGATCAACAACAGTTGAGTCTCAGATTCTCGAAGGCAACAGAAAGAGGAAGGAAGAAGAAGAGCGGATCTTGCTGGGGTGTTGAACACCGGCGCTCAAAGCTATACCCGTAGTACGGATAAGCTCCCAGGAACCAACAAGTTCAGGAGAACTTCTGGAACGCTCGTAAGTCAATATTTGAGACTTGAACGGGCTTCCTGGACTTAACAGACTCCCTCAACTCTCTTCTTGGTGCATCTTTCAAAGGAGGCCAAGGGGCTCTATTTATAGAGTGGAGTTGAGACTTCACCTCTTCTCCTATCCGATGTGGGACTAAAATACCAATACTCAAAAATAGAGTTTGATATTTTAGATCATCCCACAATCAGCATAGAAGTGTGCCAGTCCACGTCTACCCCCCGAACCCCCGTGCATGCACGAGACACATCTGGAGTCTGCGTCCGAGTCCGAGTCCGCACAACAAAATTAACTTGCATCCTTGTTGGATTTAATCCTTTTTCCTTCTAGGAAAATACTTCCACATGGCACAAACTTGTGCCCCACTACACCTCATGTGCACACCTCAACACAAGCAATGCATTATATTGAGATACTCACCATTTGGTGTAGCCGATGTGGGACTATATTTTCTAGTCCAAAGGCAAAAACACCAACAATCCCCCACATATCTCAATATATGGGTTGAGCGTTCCCCACAGTGATTGTCCATCATGCATTAGGAGAGATGTCGCTACGACTTGAATCTTCCCGCATAGGTTAAATAACAGCATGATACAAGAATGGACTAAGCCTTGAATTCTGCACCATAACTGTAATTCTTCCTACTCACATAGTGACATCAACTGTGCTTCTGGCTGCACATTGAAGGCCTTGTGCCAGCCTGGTTTCAGTGTATAATTTTTGGGCGTCTACAAGTTTACCCTCAAGAGACGGCCTGATATCTCTGTCCATACACTATAGGTGAGTTCTATATAAAGAGTTATTGGCATGAAGCATTGCGCTTCTTTGCGGTGCTACGCCGCTATGACATGGCTGACAAAGCCAAGGCATTACCCCTACCTGGGAACCTCATCGTAGTGTCATACTACTGTAGCATGAGGTCTCAAGCCTCTTTGTAGTGCCAAACTACCCAGCATGAAGCCTTGCGCTCCCTTGTGGTACTACGCCACTATGACATGGCTTGCAAAGCCGAGGCTTTACCCCTACCTGGGTACCTCATCGTGGTGTCATGCCACTGTAACATGAGGACACCGGCCTCTTTGTAGTGCTGCCTACATCTCTTTATTACGATTATGCAACATTAGGCTACCTGCCTATATGCGGTGCTACGCCGCCTGTAACTTGGCTAACAAAGCCGAGGCATTACCCCTACCTGGGAACCTCATAGTGGAGTCACCCCACTGTAGCATGGAGTTGTAACACTCCTTTGTGGTTGTTGCGCCACCATGCTTTCTGTAAAGCATAACAGACCTTCACTCAGTCTGAGAACTCATTAAGGCATTATGCCATCCTTCTCACAGGATCAATTTTCCGTAGAAAATTCATAGTAGACAACAGTGGTTCTGGGTCCGAAACCCTTACATGTTCCGCAGAACAAGTGCCCACTGTTAACTAATATTTTTCCAGTCAATAGTCCTCCCTTGAATCAAAAAATTAGATATCTGGTAGATTTCTCTTTGAACCAATAACATAAAATTTATTGATAGGATTATAATGACACAATATTAGAATGCCTTCAAGCCCATCTTCCTTGCTGTGTCCTCGACCAGCTGACGCTTGAGACCCTTCGTGAACGGATCCGCCAGGTTTTCCTGACTCCGAACATCGATCACTGCAATGACGCCCCTTTTTATGAGATCGTTCACTGCTCTGTGCTTCAACCGCACAGTCCTCTTCTTTCCGTTGAAGAGTTCATTTGATGCCACTGCTGCTGTCGCCTGGTTGTCACAGTATATCGGAATCACCGGTATCTGAGCCCCAACCATTGGAAGGTCATACATGAGCTCCCGAAGCCACTCTGCTTCATCTGCTGCAGCGTCCAATGCAAAGAATTCAGATTCCATGGAGGAGCGAGATAACATAGTCTGCTTCTTCGACTTCCACGATATAGCAGCTCCACCCATGGCGAACACATATCCACCTGTGGAATATTCGCTCTCTACCTCTGAACACCAGCTAGCATCACTGAAGCCTTCCACTACTGATGGATCTCCGCTGTAGTATAGTGCATATGTCTGAGTCTTCTTGAGATATCTCATAACACGCTTCACAGCTTTCCCATGCTTTACGCCTGGATTGCTCGTAAATCGACTCAACATTCCCACTGCAAAGGCTATGTCAGGCCTTGTGGCAGTAGTAGCGTACATCAAACTTCCGATGACGCTAGCGTACTCCAACTGCCTGACGCTCTCCTTCGAATTTGGCTCCAGTTTCAGATCACTCCTGTACGGTGTATTAATAATAGGAAGATCTTGATACCCGTAGCGAGAGAGCATCTTCTCAATGTAATGAGACTGTGACAGTGCTATTCCAGTGCCTGTCCGGATGATCTTGAGCCCCAAGATTACGTCGGCATCCCCCAAGTCCTTCATACTGAACTTGGTCGAGAGGAATTTCTTTGTCTCTGTGACGCAGCTTAAATCCGTACCTAGGATTAGCATGTCGTCCACGTATAGACAAACGATTACTCCTCTTCCGTCAGCAAACTTCGTATAGACACACTTGTCTGTTTCACTGACCCTGTAGCCATTTGACCTTATCACCTTGTCAAACTTCTCATGCCACATTTTGGGAGCTTGCTTCAAACCATACAGAGACTTCATCAACTTGCAGACTTTGTCTTCCAGACCTCTGACGATAAAACCTTCTGGTTGTTGTATGTAGATCTCTTCGGTCAGCTCGCCATAAAGGAATGCCGTTTTCACATCCATCTGATGTATCACCAGCTTGTGTATTGCTGCTAAAGCAATTAACAATCTGATAGTTGTCATCCGAGCTACTGGAGCATAAGTGTCAAAGTAGTCGATCCCCTGCTTCTGAGCAAACCCCTTGGCCACTAGCCTGGCCTTGAACTTGTCAATGGTTCCATCTGCTTTCATCTTCTTCTTGAAGATCTATTTGCATCCGATGGGTCTTGCTCCTTCTGGTAGGTCGACCAATACCCATGTGTTATTGGAGGTGATTGAGTCAATCTCGTTGTCAATCGCCTCCTTCCAGAATATAGCATCTCTGGTTTTCATCGCCTCATCATAGGTAAGCGGATCTGCTTCCACATGATAGGTGACGAAGTCATCTCCGAAGTCTTTCGGCCTCCTCGCTCGCTTAGTTGACGGCTCAGCGAGTTCTGGTCCAGCTGGTGTCTCCTCGATAACAACTCCATCTTGGACTACTGGTTCGATAAAGATCTCTGTCTGCTCCGCACCCTCATTATTCTCCGGAATGTCCGCGAGAACAATGTTCTTGTGCCTTGCAAACTTTTCTTCAAATATTCAGCATCACGAGATTCGATGATATGATTTGACTCGATATCAAGGAATCTCCGAGCATCACTCTTCTCGGCATACCCCAGGAAGATCGCCTTAGTAGTCCTTGTCCCCAGCTTCTGAATCTTTAGATCCGGGAGCTTCACATAAGCCAGGCACCCCCACACTCGAATGACATTCAGGTTGGGTCTGACTTTGAACCAGAGTTTATGAGGAGTTATGTCGGAAGTTGCATACGGCACTCTGTTCAGAATGAAAGTGGCCGTTAATGCAGCTTCTCCCCAATAGCACTTTGGGAGACCCGCAGTCAACAGCATAGAATTCATCATCTCTGTCAACGTTCTGTTCTTCCTTTCTGCTACTCCGTTGGATTGTGGAGAATACGGAGCCGTCGTCTCGTTGATGATTCCATGTTCTTTGCAGAATGATGAGAATTCATGAGACCTATATTCCCCACCTCGATCACTCCTCAGCCTCTTGAGTTGTTGTCCAGTTTGCCTTTCAGCCTCGGCCCTGAACTCCTTGAACTTCTCGAATGCTTCGTCTTTAGATTTGAGTAAATAGACGAAGGCATACTTGGAGAAGTCATCGATGAAAGTAATGAAATACTTCATCCCGACCTTTGTAGAGAATTGTTTGAAGTCACAGATATCTGAGTGAACCAACTCCAAAAGATCTGTGCTTCGATGGACCCTGTGGAAGGGTTTCCTAGTGATCTTCGTCTGAGCACATATCTCACATTTCTCTACCTTACCCCCACACTTGGAGATAAGTCCTAGACTAGACATTTTGTTTATTCGCTTACAATGAACATGTCCTAGTCTATTATGCCACAACTCAAGAGAGTAATTCAAACTAGTGATAGCATTGACATTATTATGCTGGGTTACAACAAGCTGAATTTTGTACATTCCTTCAGTCTGAAAAGCTTTCCCGAAGAAAGTACCCTTCTTGGACATCACCATTTGGCCAGCATTGATATCCATCCTCAAGCCTGCGTTGCAGAGCAGGCTCCCAGAGATCAGGTTCTTTGCGATTGCAGGAACATGCTTCACACCTTGAAGCGTCAGAATGTTCCCCGATGTAAGCTTTAGCTCCACCGTCCCGATCCCCAGTACTTCAGCTTGTGCCTGGTTCGCCATCATGATTTTCTCGGAAGTAGGCTCATAGGAGACGAACCAGTCCTTGTCTGAACAGACATGACATGTCGCGCCAGTGTCTATCCACCAGTCCAAGTCTGCCTCCACAGTTGCAACCTGTGCTATCATGGCAACCTGATTAGTAACCAAAGAAACCTTGTTAGGCTCACCTTGCTCTTTGGGCTTGGACTTGCATTCACTTTTATAGTGACCCTTCTTGCCACAGTTGAAGCAAGTCACATGGGACTTGGACTTCTGTTGCTTGAATCCTGGACCCTTCACTTTCAGATTCGAGAAGTCCTTCTTCTTGTGGTGAGAAGCCGCCTGCTTCCCTTTGTTCTCTCTGGTGGCTTGAACCAGATTCGCCGTTGCTAGTTGCTTGGACAGGGTGTCCAACTTCTGTTGAGAGCGCATCTCGTCCTCAACATGAATCTCGCTGAGGAGATTATCCAGGCTAATCTCCATCTTCTTCCTATGCATCCTTGCATAGATGTTGCTCCATCCTGGAGGAAGTTTTGCCACGATCCCTCCAACGACGAACTTGTCGACGAGGGGCATGCTATCGTCCTCCAGTTTCTGGCGCAGCTTCAGGAACTCTTTCACTTGGGGCAGCTTGGTCTTCTCGTCTTCAAAGACCCATTTGTGGTATTTTTCAACCATAAACATCTTCGACCGGGCCTCGTCGTCGTCATACAGCTTCCCCACGGACTCCCAGATCTCTTTGGCAGAAGTCCTCTTTGTGTAGGACTCAGCCAGAGAGTCTTCCATGGAATTCAGGATCAGCAGCCTGCATATGCTGTTATCCTTTTTCCACTTCGTCTGCTTGCTCGTAGCAGCGGCCAGAACAGCAGCAGATCCTGTTGCTGGAACGATTGGTTCTTCCTCATCCAATACGTGATCAACATCCACGAGTTGAAGGTTCAGAGTCACCTTTCGCTTCCAGATCTGGAAGTGTTCGCCGTCGAATTTCTCCAACTTGTTAAAGCCGGTATCGACAAGCGAAGCACGAGTGTTTTCCATCGAATCGTATAGCTTTGAGATTGTTAGTCTATTTGCAAACAATCGATGGAAAAACTCAGTTGCAATCCCTAAGAAGAGATGCAAAGAATGCAGTTGCAATCCCTAAAAAAAAAGATGCAAATAATGCAGTTACAATCCCTAAAAAGAGATGCAAATAATGCTGATTGCGTAGCCTAAACGATTAAAAAAATCGAATCGCGTTTGCAATAGCGGTTTCTCGAAGGCAACAAGAGATGATCAACAACAGTTGAGTCTCAGATTCTCGAAGGCAACAGAAAGAGGAAGGAAGAAGAAGAGCGGATCTCGCTGGGGTGTTGAACACCGGCGCTCAAAGCTATACCCGTAGTACGGATAAGCTCCCAGGAACCAGCAAGTTCAGGAGAACTTCTGGAACGCTCGTAAGTCAATATTTGAGACTTGAACGGGCTTCCTGGACTTAACAGACTCCCTCAACTCTCTTCTTGGTGCATCTTTCAAAGGAGGCCAAGGGGCTCTATTTATAGAGTGGAGTTGAGACTTCACCTCTTCTCCTATCCGATGTGGGACTAAAATACCAATACTCAAAAATAGAGTTTGATATTTTAGATCATCCCACAATCAGCATAGAAGTGTGCCAGTCCACGCCTACCCCCGAACCCTCCCGTGCATGCACGAGACATCTTGGAGTCCGCGTCCGAGTCCGAGTCCGCACAACAAAAATTAACTTGCATCCTTGTTGGATTTAATCCTTTTTCCTTCTAGGAAAATACTTCCACATGGCACAAACTTGTGCCCCACTACACCTCATGTGCACACCTCAACACAAGCAATGCATTATATTGAGATACTCACCATTTGGTGTAGCCGATGTGGGACTATCTTTTCTAGTCCAAAGGCAAAAACACCAACACTTGTTACATATTGTTCTAATAATTTTGATTAATTATTTGGTTGGTAGAGGCTTGGCTTTAAAATTAATGCTTCCAAAAAAGTAAAAAAATAGTATAGGTTAAGAGGTTCTACAATATTAAGTGTGTTAATTGATCAAATATTAATTGGTAAAATATCGATACTGAACAAAAAACGAACGAATACCGATTTAACCGAAACCGAAAAAACCGATTATAAATGGTACGATATTGGTATTGATTTTTCAAATACCGATTTTAAAAAATACCGAAAAAATCGACCAAATACCGACCGATTATACCGACGCTCACCCCTAATATACACCGATACATCGGCGGCATGCCGATCAATGAGAAATATATACAATTTTGGAAAAAATTTCAAAGCATTCTGAAAATCAAGAAAATACTAAATACAGCACAAAATACGTATCCGTATATAAATACCGATACGTGAGAGGAGTCTCACATATATGTCAACCTATTATATAATATTTTATACTAAAAGAATATACACTTTTAATTTTTGAAAAATATCATATTAAATTCTAAATATATTCTTATAAATATCTTTTTATGAAAATACGCTAAATCACTCTATTAAAGTATCAACACAACATGCCACATGGAAATTCAATTCAGAAGCAATAAATCATAAAAAAATATGAAGTTTTTTTATTCTGGAATAAATTAGAATAATTAGAGTTAGTTATGATTTTTTTTATCTAAAATTATTATATTTATATCATTTTTAAATCCTACGAAGGTTTAGAGTCAAAAAGATTAATTTTGAGAGGTGTGTCGGTGTCCGAAATTCGGTAGAAGCAAAATGATAGCATAAAATCATGAAATAGTTGCAAATATTCACGAAAAATGATTATACATGATAGATATATGTTAGAGACCTTACGAAGGGTTTCTTTTAGATCAAATGGTGTTCGAATTCATCGAAAAAGTCTTTGTACCGAAATTCGTCAATTCTGGACTCGTTTTGGTGTGACGGACGACACGGCCAAACGGAGTGGAACGGTGCGACTTAGTAATTGGACATGTAAGTAGACAGTAGAGATATCCATTAAACTTTGTTTGAGGTGAAATAGAAGAGTAAAGCTATTTTTAACCTATTTTACAAAATACTAACCTACTGTTGAATTTTCGAGCAAAAATAATGGGTTTCGGTGTCTTCGAAGGCTTGGATCTCTCTCCGAAGGTGACGTAATGCTCCAAGAAGTTTCTAGGATGGTGGAGGAAGTCGAGGTGGATGTGGGAGAGGTGGTGGATGGCTTGGAAGTCGAAGGAGAGGTGATGAAAGTGGTCGGCCTAGGCTAGGGGTACGTTGGCCGAAGGGATAAAGGGGGGTCGGGTTTGAGGATGGAGAGAGGAAGTTGGGTAGACAAGAGGTGATATATATATATAGGGTTTGATCCTCAATGAATTTTAGAAATATATGTTTTGGTTTGATTAGGTTTGGAGTTTATTTGGTCCTCCAATCAATCAATTTAAATTAGAGTAGAAAAAGGTTTCCTTAATTGGATAGGATGTTTGACTTTGGTCAAAGTAGTGAAGATTTGAGCACATGGTTGCTCATAAATTAATTTAAATCAATTTAATAGTGTTCTTCCATGAGTTAGCACCCTATAGTGGTCACTACTAGGTTAGTTTGGTTAGGGTTAAGTCCCAGAATTATTTCCAAGAGAAATAAACACCGAAATAAATAAAACGGGTCTTGTGTGCCATTTGAAAATAAGTAGCACATGGAAACTCAATTGAGTGGGTCTCCATAGGCATGTGTATAGTAGTCAAAATCATATATTGGATCGTTTAGGTTGGATCGTTATCGAGTTTCGAAATCAAGTTGGAAAGTACGATAAGTTTTACGGTAGATAACCTTTTGGCATAAATTGACCCAAAAGTTGTGCAACAAAAATATAAAATAAGAGGACAAATTTGAGTGCGACATGATATGTCAAAGTGAAGTTAAACTCGTTTAGATTAAAACTCATGAAGAAAGTTTCTAGAGATTGGCATTTCTTATGCTCCAAAAATGAATGATACGGAAAAGTATATATTATGATCATAAGTAATAGTAGGAAAATATATGATAACCAATATATGACTTAAAATATAGTTTAAAATATATATAAAATTCAGAGGTTTTACAACCTCTCCACCTTAGAAAATTTTGTCCTCGAAATTAAATGCACACTAATATAAAAATAATAAATAATGACTAATTAAGAAAACATACCTAATCCCATAAAGAGATGAAAAAAATGCTCTTGAATCGCATCCTCGCGTTCCCAAGTCGACTCGCCTGGTGCATGATGCCTCCATGCGACACGAACTAAAGGAATGGTCTGGCCCCATAAGATTTTCTCTCGATGGTCCAAAATCTCCATCGGCTGCTCCTCGTAGGCCAGGCGTGGCCCCACAGTAATCTCGGAATGGTCCAAACGTATTGGTCGATGATGACTGTCTGCCCAATGCTTCTATTGAACTTGTGCTGCTCGCAGATGTCCTTGAATTTACTTCACCTTCTCCACAATACGAACCACTAACTTCGGTCCCAATATTTGTCGCTCACCAACATCATTCTAACACATTGGAGAACGATAATTCCTTTCATACAAAGCTTCGAGTAGCGCCATCTGGATACTCACCTGATAATTGTTATTGTAGAAAAATCCACCAAATGAAAATGATCCTCCTATGAACCTCCAAAATCAAGCATGCATGCTCTCAACATATCCTCCAAAGTCTATATGGTATGCTCCAACTATCCATCTGTCTACGGATGATATGATGTACTGAACTTCAACCTCGTACGAAGACTCTCCTATATGCTCCTCCAAAAATGTGAAGTAAACCTTGAATCTGTCAGACATAATGCTAACTGGCACTTTGTGTAGCCGTACGATTTGCTTTATATACATCTCGTCTAACACCTCCGTAGATTGGCCCACTTTAAAAGGCAAGAACTAAGCTGCCTTAGTGAGTTGATCTACTATATATAATCCAAACTACACCTCTACTACTCGGGCTCTTCAAAAATCTTATCACAAAATCCATCGTAATATACTCCCATTTCTACTTCGGAATGTGTAATGGATGAAACAATCCTGCTGACCTTTGATATTCAGCCTTAACTTGCTGACACACCAAACACTTCGCTATAAATAAAGCTATCTTCTGCTTCATTCCATGCCATAAATAATGCTGCTTTAAATCTCTATACATCTTCGTCCTTCCTGGATGAATGGGATATGGCGAACTATGTGCCTCAGTCTTTAACTTCTGTCGAAGCTTTCCATTCGAAACATAGAAGCGATCTCCATACCTCATGGTCCCATACTCATGAATACACAATCCAGTCTGCATACCATCCTCAGTCCTCTGTCGAAGTCTCTGAATTCCACATCCATCACCAATTCGACCTTGATCCTCTTGACCAATGATGACTGCACCTGTAGACTCATCAATTGGCCATCTACTTTTGGCAGTATTAATTCTATCCCCAACTTCTACAAGTCCTCCAATAGATGCGGTTGAGTGGTCAAGAAAAATGCTATAGACCTCATACTCAAAGTATCGACTACTACATTTGCCTTCCCGGGATGGTACTGCAAGTCAATCTCGAAATCCTTCATCAATTCCAACCATTTTCTCTACCTCATATTCAAGTCCTTCTAAGTGAAAACATACATTAAACTCTTATGATATGAAGATCTCTACTCGCTTCCATACAAATAATGCCTCCAAAGCTTTAATGCAAAGATCACTGCGGTAAGCTCCAAGTCGTGAGTAGGATAATTCTTCTCATGAGTCCATAATTGCCTTGAAGCATAAGCTACAACCTTCCCATGCTGCATCAATACGTATTCCAATCCTTTTTCGGAAGCATCGCTATAAATCACAAATCCTCTAGGTCCAGATGTAATCGTCAAGATAGGCGTAATGGTCAGGCGCTTCTTCAACTCATCAAATGCCGTTCGACACACCTCAGTCCACACGAACTCTTGCTCCTTGTGGGTTAACCGAGTCATCAATTTTGTAATCCTCGTGAAGTTCTCGATAAACCTTCGATAATACCCGGTAAGTCCAAAAAAACTTCTTACCTCAGAGGCGTTGGTCGAAATAGGCTATGTCGTTATTGTAGATATCTTGGCTGGATCCACTGAAATGCCTTCTTCCGAGACAATGTATCCAAGGAAAGAAACACGGTCTAAGAAGAACTCGTATTTGCTTAATTTAGCATAGAGCCTCTCGCTCCTCAGTATCTCCAAAATAATTCTCAAATATTGCTCGTGCTCCTTTCGGCTCTTTGAGTACATCAAAATATCATAAATAAAAACAACCACGAACTGATTCAAATATTGGTGGAACACTCTATTCATAAAATTCATGAATACTATTTTCACATTCGTCAATCCGAAAGGCATCACCAAGAACTCATAATAACCATAACGAGTCCTGAATGATGTCTTCGGAATTTCTTCTCTACGCACCTGTATTTGGTGATATCCTGACCTCAAATCGATCTTGGAAAACACCTTCGCTCCCGTCAGCTGGTCGAACAAGTCATCAATTTGGGCAGTGGATACTTGTTCTTGATGATCAATGCATTCAGTGCTCGGTAATCTATATACATATGTACTTATCCATCCTTCTTTGGCACAAACAACAATGGAGACCCCCAAGGTGATGCACTTGGTCAAATGAAGCCCTTAGTTTTGAACTCTTCTAACTGAACCTTTATCTCTTCCAACTCCTTCGCCAAACGGTACACATTAGAAGAAACTGGTGCTACTCCTGGTACTAACTTAATACTAAACTCCACTTGTTTGTCAGGTGGTAGACCTGACAAGTCCTTCAAAAATACATCCATGAATTCTTTAACAATAGGCGATGGTGATTCCTCCATGGACATGAAAGCTTCGACTGCTGCCTTTACTCCATTCTTTATAGTCCCTCATATGAATTCAAACTCTGGACGGCCTGGCGGTCTAAAGATAACATTCCCTCTATGGCAATCTAATATAATATGGTATTAGCTTAACCAGTCCATCCCTAACACTACATCAAAATTTGGCATTGAAAATACCAAAATTTATGCTCTCATCTTTCTTCCACATACTATCACAAAACAAGTTCTACATGTACTAGTGGCCGGCACAATACCTCCCCATCGTAAGAATCTTTCAAGTCTTAGGCAAAGGCGAGGTAGCTACTCTATGCATTGCTACAAAACTACTATATATGAAAGACAAGGTGGCCCCCGAATCAAATAGTATAATGGCGGGTATAGATGCTACTAATATAGTACCTATAATCGCCACACCTTTGGGTTCCTCTGCAACTGGTACCAATACATAAGCCTGGGCAACTCTCTGTCCTTTAGCATACTGTCTAGCCCTTCCATATTGGACCTCCTGCGGTGGTAAAGGTGGTCCACTATGTGGTCCTCTCGGTGCTGTAGTCGCCTGAGCAGGAGTTCTCGGTCCTAGTGGTGCTGGTCTCGGAGCTGGATACTATGGTCAGTCGCTCTACTGTGGATACTCTATGGCACGGTGCTAGTCAGATCCATACTACAACCATTATCATAGTCCTTTCCTGTAGTCTCTCTGAAGGTGTCCCTTCTTGCCAAAATGATGGCAAGTCGGGAGCCCCTTCGTTGGATATGCTATAGCTCGCTGCTGGTAAAGTCCTCTCGGACGTCTGATAGGTCCTCCTGTCCCTCCCTTGGCCGAAACAATCACAGTAGTAGGGCTCTTCAAAAGTAATAGGTCATTATTAATAGCCTCTTGGAGACATACTACTACTAATACCTTAGTGTACGAAACTCTAGACTATGCAGTAGTATATCGTTGAAGCTCCTTCGTCAACCCATGATGAAATCTCCGTGCCTTCTTTACGTCATTCGGTATCAGGATGGTACCAAAATGATTAAGGCGATTGAATTTAGTGTCATACTCGTCTATGGTCATATTTCCCTGCTTGATATGGAGGATCTAATCGTAGAGAGTGTCTCGAACTATAGCGGAAAAGTACTTCGTAACAAAAAACTCCAAGAACTGCTTCCAAGTCTGCTCTCAGCCGATATCTCGCTCGATCGACTCCCACCAGTGGTGTGCATTTCCTTCGAGCTGGGTCCGAACGGCTATCATCTATAGGTCCTCAGGTAGCTACAAAGCATCGAGAAGCTTTTGTGTGCTGATTATCCATGCGGTGACCTCCTTTGGTGTCTAATTGCCCTCAAATATCTTCGGATTCATCTGTCGATAGCCACTGATAGTCTAGCAATCTAAACTATTTAAAGATACAATAAACTAAATAAATATCATCATGATACTTACCATACATATACTTACCTTATTAGGCTAAACTAGTCACAAAAATTAGTCCACTAGTCTAAACTATTTAAAGATACAATAATATATATTTGGCAACCCATTATATAATATTATATACTAAAAATATACACTTTTAATTTTTGAAAAATATTATATTAAATTTTGAATATATTCTATATAAATATCTTTCTAAGAAAATATGCTAAATCGCTCTATTAAAGTATCAACACAACATGCCACATAGTAATTCAATTCGAAAGCGATAATTCATAGAAAAATAGAAAATATTTATTCGAGAATAAATCAGAAGAATTAGTATTAAATATGATTTTTCATCTAAAATTATTAGATTTATATCGTATTTAAATCCTACGAAAGTTAGGAGTAAAAAAAGATTGATTTTGAGAGGTGTGTCGGTGTCCGAAATTCGGTAGACGCAAAGTGATAGCATAACATCATGAAATGGTTACAAATATTCATGAAAAATGATTCTAGATTATAGAGATAGATGTTAGAGACCTTACAAAGGTTTTGTTTGAGATGAAACGAGGCTAAAAATCGTTGAAAAAGTCTCCGTACTAAAATTCGTCAATTCTGGACACGTTTCGGTGTAACGGACACCACAGCCAAACAGAGTGGAACAGTATGAGCTAGAAATTGGATATGGAAGTAGACATGTAGAGCTATCCATAAACGTATTTTGAGGCAAAATAGATAGGCAAAACTATTTTTAACTTATTTTACAAAATTCTAACTTGTTGTTGAATTTTAGAGCAAAAATAATGGGTTTCGGTGTCTTCGAAGGCTTGGATCTATCTCTAAAGGCAACATGGTTCTCACAAAGTTGCTAGGATGGTGGAGGAAGTCGAGAGGGATGTAGAAGAGGTGGTGGATGGCTTGGAAGTCGAAGGAGAGGTGATGGAAGTTGTCGGCCTAGGCTAGGGGTGTGTCGGCCAAATGGGTAAAGGGGGGTCGGGTTTGCGGTTGGAGATAGGAAGTTGGGAAGCCAAGAGGTAATGAATATATAGGGTTCTAATCCTCAATGAATTTTTGAAATATAGGTTTTAGTTTGATTAGATTTAGAGTTTATTTGGTCCTCCAATCAATCAATTTAAATTGGAGTAGGAAAGGGTTTCCTTAGTTGGATAGGATATTTGACTTTGGTTAAAGTAGTAGAGATTTGAGCACATGTCTGCTCACAAATTGATTTAAATTAATTTAATAGTGGTCTTACATGAGTTGGCACCCCAGAGTGTCCCCACTAAGTTAGGTTGGTTAGGGTTAAGTTCCAAAATTATTTCCAGGAGAAATAAACACCAAAATGACTAAAAATGGGTCATGTGTGTCATTTGAAAATAAGTAGCACATAGAAACTCAATTGAGTGGGATACCATAGGCATGTGTATAGTAGGCTAAAAAATAGTCGAAATTATTTATTGGATCATTTATGTTGAATCGATATCGAGTCCCAAATTCAAGTTGGAAAGTATGACAAGTTTTACGGTAGATAACATTTTGGCATAAATTGACCCAAAAGTTGCACAATAAAAATAGAATACAAGAGAAAACATTTGAGTAGGACATGATATATCAAAGTGAAGTTAAACTTGTCTAGATCAAAACTCATGAAGAATGTTTCTAGTCTTGTGCTCCAAAAATTAAAGCTACGAAAAAGTATATACTATGATCATAAATATTATTAAGAAAATATATAATAACCAATATATGACTTAAAATATACTTTAAAATATATAAAATTTAGAGGTCTTATATCTTTGTGTGCACGTAGCCTGATAAGAATGAGTGCACACTATCATCGCTTTGGGGTTGAGCAGAATTAAGGCCCTTTGATCCCGATACAGATTTAACAGCCGGTCAAAGGCAGTCAAGCATCCTGCAAACCATACGCTCAGCAGCTCATGCACTCTAGAGGCTCATGCGCATAACAATATATGCACTTGAAAAGACCCTGCTGCCCATGCTTCTTGTTCAAAGTATTTTAAAAGTTGTTTAAATTTTGAACTTTGAAGGGGGTCTTATAGACGCATAGATAAATCACAGAAAACCATGCACTACAAACAAACATGTGCATAGCTAATTGGTGCATTCCTACAAGAACTCGTAACCAAATTGGCGTATCTAGACAACAAAATCATGCCCCTAAAATTACTACACATTATTAAAGACAAAGCGCACAAAAGAATTTCTTATTGATATTCATGATTGCATATAATGGAAGCCTATTACATAAATATAATTTTCATTGATATTCATGATTATATGGAAAATCTACTACGAATTGGGCCTACATTAATTATTCAAGATACGCGCAGGACTCTCCTCTGCCATGTGGATGAGCCGTTGGTAGAATAGAGTTTCGACTGATAATCAATCTAAACCATGTATTCAACATCTTAGTCGTAACAATGACAGTCGATGTCATATTGGGATAGCGTAGCTAGTATACTGCACAAACAAGGGTTCTGCCCATTATCAGCCAATCCTATCTTGGTCTTCTGGAAATTACTTGCATCAAATAGTCGCTTATTTGAACAAAAAGATCTACAATCCTAGTCCATAGCTGGTACAACTCTTGCCAGACTTGCCAAGGAGGGGGCTTATAGCCATCGGAACACGAATTTATCTCAAACATGAAGTGGAGGTAGGAAAGAGATAAGTTTTTCTTCCAAAATACCCCTATTTATGGGCCATGCATGGTCAAACTCATGTGCCAATTGGCTAACGGTCAAAGCTCCAAAATTAATGTGATAAACCTCACATTAATGGCAATGAATATGCCACCTTGATTTTTGACTAAGTCCATGGTCAAAGCTATCATTTCATGCCCCACGCAGTGCTTTAGGAATTTGACTCAAGCCATGCGCCTCAATGGCCATGCACATGACAAACCATCCGCATCAAGAACCATGTGCTCAGAGGACTCTACAAAATTTGTGTGGTACAAGTTTTCATGCACTTAGACCGCTCCCCATCATTTAATGCAATACTATCAGATGTCATCTATTACTTGGATGTGATGCAGCACAAGTTTTAAAGCATACACAACTGACAGCTACACGACAACCAAGGAGTCATGACTCCATATGTGCATTGTTCATGTGCACATCGCCCGGGCGCGCATCAACACGTTGGATGAAAATGCTTCTAAGTTTGAGCTGATAGCCAACGTTAGCACATACGTCATCATAATCATTACTCATTTGTCGGTTACAGCAGTGCCATGCCACGTGACTTATGTAACTCCCCTTCCCAAATTTTTAAAGTTATTTTTTAATTATTTTTATATTTTAATTATTGTATTTAAAAGTAATTTTCGTAAAAGATATTTTATGATTATTTTGTTATAAAAAACTAGTTTTAAATTGAATGATTTGAATATACCATTTAGTTTTATAAAAATATATTTTGTTCTCGAATTTTATTATTTAAAATATAAAATATGTTGTTATCATTTTGGTCTTCCAAAAGTTGGTTTCTAAAAATGGGTTTAAAAATCATAATTATTTTTGAATAAAAAAGGATTTTGTCCATTTATTTTTAAAATAAAGATTTGGATTTATAAAAATATGTACTTTATATTATTAGATGACATCAAATGCTATTTGAAGTTATTATGATAATAAATTATTTAATTTGAATTTATATGATTTAAACTTCTGATAATACTAAAGGTTGATTTAAATTAATATTATTATCTACTAGTGGATTATGATTATATTAAATTGGTTTTTTTAAAGCTTATTTGATTTTAAATCAAAGGGAAGGTAATCCTTATCAGTTTAAAAGTTTACCACCTATTTAAGGGGAACTTTCCCTTTGATTTTTCTCACATCCAAACAATTCCTTAACCATTACCATCACAACCAAAACTGTGTCACGCATCGTGTCCATATGTCTATACCATGTTCGATACAATGGACGTGATTCTACTCCACAAAACCTTATCTGTGTCCTGTTTTTAGTGTCACGCAGGACACAACCCTAGCCCTAATTCTAACCTTAACCTTCAACACTGTCCCGGTCAGGCGACCGTCATATCCAGTGCCTCCATCTTGCCGCTTCCACCGTGCCAGCCACCGAGCCCCACCTACTCCTCCTTCTCTGTATCAGACACAACCATGACAACAAAATTAATTAGAATCCTAACCCCAATCCGACCAGCAGTCGCCTCCTGCCACATACCTCGACAATCCTTGCCAACGTCCGGCCTCCTCCTTTCCTCTCAGCCACGGCATCCTCCACCATCACCACCGCCGCAGTCCAGTAACGTCGACCCCGACGAGACCATGTTCCCGGTCTCCGTGACCTTGCAGCACTCGACGCCCAGATCCCCAGCCACGATGAACCATATCTCCCTCCCAACACCTTGTCGAGCCCCGAGTTCCCCGTAGACAGCACCAACCGCTAGTGGTGCCGCCCAGAGAAGCCCCTCCTCGTGCGCATTCGTTGGCCCCCAGCGTTCCGCCCTTCAAGCTGTGGCTGCTCCATCGTTCCACGCCGAGCCAGATCCCACAGTCACATGTCTTTGTGCGCTACGCACACTACCGTGTCCTCCCCTCTCCCCGCGGTGAGCTTCCCTCTTCTTCCTCTTTTCTCTCTTCCGATCTCTTTCTGGTCCTCCACTCTTTATTTCCTTCTTCTTGATGATTCTGATGCTCTTTGCACTCTTGTCTTTCTCTCGTTCTCTCTCTTCTCTTTTCTTTTCTTTTCTTTTTTCTCTCACTCTCTCTTTCTTAGTAGTAATAATTGGTAATGGAGTGATTGTTTTTTATTTTTATTATTATATTAATGTATAAACTAAATATCAGTATGTATATAAGTCGTATAATACTATGATAGTATTAGTGTTAGTATAACCTACTATATTGATGGCAGAGTATAATTATGTATTATTATTAGCTATTATTATAAGTTTGTTATTATTATAATTTTGTTATTAATTAATTAATATTATTATTACCATTGGTTTTACTAATATCAAATTGTTATTTTTAATATATATATATATATTATATATATATATATATATATATTTTTATATATATATATATATATATATATATATATATATATATATATATATATATATATATATATATATATATTGAATAAATTTCTAAATTATATGTGTAACAAAAATATATAGTTTTCGGCTTGGCCATACCTCTATTACAAATTAGGAAAAAACCTATATATATATATATATATATATATATATATATATATATATATATATATATATATATATATATATATATATATATATATATATATATATATATATATAAATTTATGGTATTTAAACATAGACCTAAAATCATGTTTTAACAAAATTGGAGTTTTAGTCCTAAAATGATATTCCCAGATTTTTGAGTATTTATCTAACAAATATTTTGATTAATATAACATAGTTTCAATGATTATTAAATATATTTACAAAGTATTTATATATGTATTTTTCTCCGAATATTCAATCTTGTCTGTGGCTAGTCATATTTCCTAACGCTTGCAATTCCTAACTTCTTTGTATTAACCCTAGCCAATTTTACTATTCTGGACTCAATGACATGGTCTGCCCATCATCTGAGATCGTCTTGCATACTTTTGACATATGTGACTATTATGTGCCAGCAAGATCATATTGTGCCCAAGTCGACTACAATTTAATTCAAGGGAAGTACATTACACTCGTTACTTTTAATTCTTAATAGTTTCTATGATACATGTCTTAGATATGCCTTACATGATACATGACTCTTGACACGTTGTTCACACGAGTATGGATTCATATACAAGATTATTGAGTTTCGTAATTTACGTCATTTATCGTATTTCGTGACTTACATTTCGTAATTATCGTGTATCATAATTTTTGTGTCGTGATGTGAATCCATGAGTCGGGCAGGGAAATATATAAGTAGACATGTGAATATTCCCAAAACAAGAACCACTTCCTCAGGTCTATTCTGGAACGATAGCGCTCATACTCTTCATGTGCGAGTTATCGTATTTACCCCCAGCCATTTACATATCGAAAGTAGTATTTCAAAACACTTAGTGAGATGTCTTGATCGTCGTGTTTACATGTTCCACTTTATAAGCCATGATAGTCATGTTTACATGATTCTTTATAGTTGTCTGCCATGATTGTCTTCGTTATCTATTTTCTTTAAATTTGTCATACCATATCACCATGTATATCATATGCTAAATTTTGTTTTATAGTTTCTATTATATCTTGAATAGTTTGCCATGTATGTACTTGTTCTATTCCTGATTGGAAACAATTTTTCAGATTAGTCGTTTGCTATGCATTGGATCATTGGAAAAGATATAGGTATATGCCGAGGTCGACCCTAGAAGACTAGCTAAATAGATGAGTTGATATTAAAATTAAATTAGTTACTTTCTAAATTTTGTGAGACATTGTATTTTTGTAATATTTGAATTTTGTAATTTGATTTAGTGTTGTGAATGAGTAAAGAAATTAATTATGAACAAATATTGTTACTTTGATCATTGAGGTCTAGACAACGTTCTACCGCCGATACTGTGGCATAGGCTGGACTTGGGCACGCACTCGCATCCCAAAAAGCGGGTACGGGTCTTGACAACTTAACCCGACTAACCATCATATTCGCCCCTAAAGCCATGTGCCCAAACTTGCTATGTGCCCCAAAGGCCATATGCCAAGTTTCCTCATGCGTTGAATCCTGCACGCGCATCAAATCTTTTATGTTACAATAGATCGAGATCTTTGAGCCATCAAAATGTACCACATGTCAAACGACTCGGTCATGCCTATGACGGGTGTCAACCGTCCAAGACCTCAACAACAACTACATCCCAAACAAGGCTACGTGGCAGTCACTTGCACCACATGTGCACAGTTACAACTGTATTTTGTTCAGAGATGCTTCGTGATAGCAAATCTCATGTGCACAACACTCCTGTGCGCTAAAATTGCATCGCATATGCACGCAAGGATGAATTTTTCCAGCATTTTATAAGTAGGAGGAATATTCCTTCATTTGCTCCCCCGTAGATATTTTAGAAAGTTAGAGCAAACTTCAGAGAGCCAAATTGTCGTCCACCGTGCAACAGAGCAGAAGACTTATAATTTTCTCTCGTCTTGCCGTCAGATAGTCAATTGAGTAAAGGAACCATTGCAGCATTCAATCTCCATAGTCACACTTTTCCATAATCAATTTTGTACTTAGATCTCCTATTTTGGAGCTCTTTTATACTCTTCTCGTTCGATCAATACAAAAAGTTCGTATAACTTTTGTCCATGGCGAATAAGGATGTTTGAAATGGAAACAAGATGGTTTTGGTCATGTTGGATGTCAGATGAGTAATAGTGTCTCAGTAGAGGTGATGCAATCAGTTGCAAGCTTGTTGTTGCAAGTTTTATTATTGCGAGTATTGGAAGAAAGTTTACCCTGAGTGGCATGGCGATGGTTTGAATATTGTGATTACTTAGAGTGGCATTGGAATTTGATGAGTATGTTTGTGATCATTACAACAACCATGATTTGGATTGTCCGAAATGGATGTTGGCTCAGTAGTAGAGTATGAATGTTTGTGTGTAGAGTAGCTAGATCTCTGAGTTGTGTATCAAATAACCTTAAGGGTGTATGTCTGATTAGTGATGCTGGTATTGATGAGTTTTTTTGTATTATTCCTCGATGAGGCGATTGTGGATGTTGATAGTTTGATTTGATTCAGGTGATCGAGAATAATTTTGAGCAGAGTAAGATCTGTACTGAATTAAGATTCAGAATTATGAAATAGATGATTTAGTTGGGAATCGATGTGGAATCTAGTACCCTTTGGTTTGAATTGATCGAATTGAATTTGAGTTGAATGCTGAGGCTCAGAGTACGATTTGAATGTTTGTCTGGAGGATATATGAATGGTTCTATGTATGGAGGAACTGTGTTACTCGATGAATTAAGATATGTAACTCCTAGTTTTCAAAATCTTGATATTTTAATTTTTCCAAAATCATATTTTTTTTATCTATTATTGAGAATTATTATCTTTGGTAATCATTTAGAAGTCATTATTTTCCTAATATATTTGAAAATGTTTCTATTATTTTTTAGAATTATTTATTTGGAAGTTATTTTATATTTTTGCCAAAGGATGGCAATTTTCTAATTAGAATGGCAAAATTGTAAATTAGAAAATAGGATGACTTCACTAGTAATTGTTAGGAGTCCATGTTGGAATGCTTAACCACTTGGATTAGGGGGGAACATTTAGAATCCATTAGTTAATGAAGGATTAGTGCTAATTAACCTTAAATAATATTTCCTAGAATCTAGCATATTCTTCAGAATATTCTTGAAATATTCCCTCCTACCCCATGGGCCTAAGATTCTATGATCTTCCTAATGATTGCTATAAATAGACTAATTGTTTTGGAGATTAGCATTCCTAATCATTACTATGTGGTCCTAATGATCGTGTCCTAATTGTGTCGGTGTCTATTCCATTCCTATCTCATTAGTTGCTACCTATTATATTTATATTTTTTGTGTCCGATATGAAACGATGCATTTCCACCCATTCCTCGTGCCCCAGGTCCGACCCCGAGGATAAGACACATCCAATACATTTTCAATACAAATTTGTGTGTGTCTTTCTACTGTGTCTACAGGACACGAATGCCTCATTCAAACCCTAAACCTAAACCGAAGCTCTGTCGGTCACCGCTGCTCCTCGATGTCCATACGACCACATCAGAGGGGCCGTGTCCGGTGTCGCCTCCAGCTTGGACACGACCACTGGCCCTTCGATTCTATCGAATCTCACCAATTTTGTCGCCGGTGCATCTCTATGTCCCCTCACCGAGATCTGAAGCTCCTCGACTTCACCATCGTGTCCGACTCCTTGATATTGCCAGTGGCCATGCCACTACCGGTATGCAGAACCACCGGTGATCCACCATCTACCTCCGGCACCTCCGATCTTGTGCCACCACCGTCACACATGAGAGCCACTGCCTCTGTGCCATACTTTCGTCCCCGGCAGGCGCGAGATCTATGCGACTTCCCCGACGACAAAATCTGGCCGTCTATGCTCCATTTCCCCAGATGCATACGAGCTTCGACGAACTGTTGGTC